>NW_020769421.1:128511-178695 GCF_900518735.1 Pseudonaja textilis | reverse complement strand
GGTGGCAGGAGAAGAAGCGGCGGCGGCGGGGGCAGCAACAGCGGTGGGGGCAGAAGCAGCAGCAGTGGCAGGGCAGAAGTGGCGGGGGTGGCGGCGGGGGCAGAAGCAGCAGGGGTGGCAGCGGGGCAGAAGCGGCGGCGGCGGGGGCAGCAGCGGCGGCGGGGGCAGAAGCAGCAGCGGTGGCAGGGGCAGAAGCGGCAGCGGTAACAGCAGGAGGTGGCGCTCTGATGGCGCCCGCCTTTTCTCTTGCTCCTTGGCCTGGCGCTCGCCTAGCTCCGCCTCGCGCCTGCCTCTCCTCCTCCTTCTCGCTGGCTGTGGCACGATGGTTGGGGTGGGCACTGGGCCGCATTACGAGGCGACCTGGGCCGCATGTGGCCCGTGGGCCGCGGGTTGGACAAGCCTGCCTTAAAGAGAAAAGTTTGCCACCAATTACAGAAGAGAACAAGGAATTGCTAGATAAGAAAAGAACACAGACAGAATTGGAAAAAGCAATCCACAAACAGAAAATCAATAAAGCCCAGGCCCAGATGGGATTCCAGGGGATTTTTATAAGGCTGTGCGTGAAACCATGGAACCATTATTGTAAGAGGTATACAATGAAGCATTACTAAAAGTAAAATTACCAAAATCATGGGGACAAACCTACATAACACGAATACCGAAAGAAGGTACCGACCACTCTCAAGTTCAGAATTATAGGCCAATCTCACTGCTAGATGCTGATTATAAAATATTGATGATAATAATTGCAGAAAGAATGAAAAAAGTCTTGAATGAAATAATACACTCAGATCAAGCTGAATACCACACACACACACACACACACACACACACACACACACATATTTAACATAAAAAATTTATATTAAATATATTAGCTTTTTTTTAAAATTCATATTAATGGTCCTTGGGTTTTTAAAGTATTTGTTTGGTGGTCTCTGAGGTTCAAAAGGTTGGTGACTCCTGGTCTAAGATAAATGACATGCTGATATATAATTGTATAAATAGCATATTGGTTAGAATAGGCTCTGAAAGTATATAGAGTTTTCTGATTGATGTTAACTTCTTTTACCCAGCTTGTATTACTATTTTATGGCATCTGAAAGCTCATATTTAAATAAATAAACAAGCAAGATTGGCTATATTGCAGGTTTGTGATTGTTATTGAAAATATCTCGGCTGTTTTAAAATTCTAGTTATTTGAAATTGCCAGAACACTAAATATCAATGGAAAAATATGCTATTGTTAATTTTTTTCAGCTCCAGAAATTGAAACAATCACTTTCTTTCAAGACCAACAGTTTGAGGAGTAAAAGTGCAGACAACTTTTTTCAACAAACAAATTGTGGCACGAAGTTGCAAGTAGATTTGCTATCAGAAATCACCTCTAAAATGGGGCAGCTCCCTAATTTGGAAAATCAAAACTCCACTCCAACCAAAACCCATCTCCAGCCAGAAGACAAGACTCACATTTTTGAGGAACACATTTTCAAAAAACCTACTTTCTGTGATGTTTGCAACCATATGATTGTTGGTAAGAAAAATTTTACATTTTATTTTTTGTTTTTAGTATTACAAAGTAACCTTTTAGGGAAGGGAGTTAAGTATTCAAACAATTTTTTTGCATTTGTTTAATATATTCAAATTACATGAAAAAAATCTGTATCTTTTTATATTTTTGTATATAAAAAATATCTTCTGAGAATCACTGTCTATGAGAAACTAATCATAACTACTACATAGGTAGTCCTCAACTTATGACCACAATTGAGCTCAAAATTTATGTTGCTAAGTAAGGCATTTGTTAAGTGAGTTTTGCCCCATTTTACAACCTTCGTTGCCACAGTTGTTAAGTGAATCACTCCAGTTGTTAATATAGTAGTATGGTTGTTAAGTGAATCTGGCTTCCTCATTTACTTTGCTTCTCATAAGGTCTCAAAAAGGAGATCACATGAACTCAGGACACTGCAAAAATCATAATATGAGTCAGTTGCCAAGTGTCTGAATTTTGATCAGAATAACTGTGGGGATGCTGCAATGGTCATAAGTATTAAAAATGGTCATAAGTCACTTTTTTCAGTGATGTTGTAACTTTGAAGGTCACTGAATGAACTGTTGTAAGTTGAGGATTATCTATATTTAGAAATTCTAAGAACCAACTTTCTAGAATCTAGAGTTAACTTTCCAGGTTTTGGTATGTCAGCAGCAAAGGAGATATAGTCATGATGAGGAAAACATGCTTAAATACTTGCCAGCAAGAAGCTAAGAAAGAGATATATGGTCCAGCATACTAATTAAGAACAACATTATCGGTAGAAAGTTTGTGTTCTTCTTTCTCCAATATATTGCATTTTACATTTTGGGTTTAATTTTAAAAAATACAGTTAGTCTTTATTTCTCATACTACAACATGGAAAGCAATGACAGATGTGCAACTAGATATTGTAAGTACTTCATCCGCCTTTATGTGTTCAGAACTCAAATCTTCCTTCAGATCGGGGTGGGATTCTACCAGTTCTGACCGGTTCTACAGAACCCCTTTAGTTTAGTTGTTTAGTTTGGTTTGGTTTGGTTTGGTTTAGTTTCCTGTCACTGCTTTTAGCACCGGCATAGGATACAGGCTCTGCCTATAATAAAGACTGTGAAATCTTGACCAGAAGATGCTTCCCAACAACCGCAGGATTGTTTTGAGAACACAAATTGGGACATCTTTTACCACCCTGACCTAGAGGAGCACACTGCAACTGTTCTGTGCTATATCAAACATTGCACAGATACTATCACTGTGGATAAATGTATCGGGATCTATCCCAGTCAGAAACCCTGGATGACTAAAGAAGTCCAGTGCCTCTTGCATGACAGGACCAAGGCCTTTAGGTCCTGTGATGGGGCAAGATACAGTGTTGCCAGAGCTAATCTGAAGAAAGGTATTTGGAAGGCCAAGACTGATTATAAGAGGAAGCTTGAGGATAATTTTTATAGCAATAACATGAGGCACTGCAACAGAACAGTTGCGGTGTGCTCCTCTGCTGAAGGAGATGCTTCATTGGCAGAGGAACTGAATCATTTCTTTGCTCGCTTTGAAGTGGAGACATCAGATAAAATACAACCACAGCCAATTGTAATCCCCACCTCACTGTGGAGGAACAGGAGGTGAGGAGCATTCTGAGGGCTTGTGGACCCTAGAAAAGCTGCCAGTCCTGACAGTATCTCTGGCCAAGTGCTTAAAGTCTGTGCTGATCAGTTGGCTGGAGTCTTTACCAGGATCTTCAATCAGTCTTTATCCCAGTCCCCTGTTCCATCTTGTTTGAAGGCTTCCACCATTGTTCCACTGCCAAAGAAGTTCCCTATCAATTACCTCAATGATTACAGACCAGTGGCACTCACTCCTATCATCATGAAGTGCTTTGAGAAATTGGTCTGCCAGCACATTATTTCTGGTCTTCTGCATACATTTGATAAACATCAGTTTGCATACAGAAGAAATAAATCTACAGAGGACGCTATAGTCATCACTCTTCACACTCCTCTGTTTCATCTAGAACGGGGGGGAGGGGCGCTATGTGAGGATGCTTTTTGTAGATTTTAGTTCTGTATTTAACACAATTCTTCCACATAGACCTTCTGGACCTTGGACTTTCTTATTCAATCTGCCTTTGGTTTATGGATTTCCTGTCTGGCTGCTCACAGAGGGTCAGATTAGATAATCATAACCTCTTCAGCCCTTATTCTTAACACTGGTACACCACAGGGTTGTGTGTTGAGTCCCTTACTCTATACTCTCTATGTGCATAATTGCATTCCCATTCATGCTAGTAATACTATTACTAAATTTGCAGACGATACAACCCCAGGGGGGATGAGTCTGCCTACCAAGATGAGGTGGACCGGTTGCTTTCGTGGTGTGGAGACAATAATTTGGTCCTCAACACCAATAAGACCAAGGAGCTTATAGTGGCCTATAGAAGGAAGAGATCAGACATCCAGCCCCTGCTTATCAATGGAGCAAGTGGAGCAAGTGGCCAGTTTCTGGGGTGTTACCATAAAAGAGGATCTGACCTGGGTGCTCACGTTGCAGCATTGGTCAAAAGGGCCCAGCAGAGATTATGCTACCTGAGACTTTTCAGAAAACACCAACTGAATGAAAAACTCCTGGTGACCTTCTACTGCTGTACCATAGAGAGTATCTTAACTTACTGCACCTCTGTATGGTTTGCCAATTGCACAGTGGCAGATAGGAAAGCACTCCAGAGGATTGCTCAGAAGATCATTGGTTGCCCTCTCCCCTTTTTGGAAGAACTTTATAGCTCCCTCTGCCTTAAAAAAGTTCAAAACATCCTCAAAGATCCATCTCATTCTGGAAACCCTTCTTTTGAACTATTACCATCTAGCAGACAGTACAGAATAATAAAAACAAGAACAAATAGGCTGAAAAACAGCTTCTATCCCAGGGCAGTAGCTCTTTTGAATTCTACTGAATAGTACAGTGTTGGTGCGATGTCAGGTTTTTTTTGTTCAATATGTGGAGTGTAAAGGATGTGTGTTTGTATTTATTTTCATGGTCATGATCTGCACTGAAGATGATCTTTGATTTCATTGTATGAGGTGCAATGCCAGTAAACTGAACTAGCTAGAAAGATTGACATTCAAACGTGAGTTTACATACCCTTTCTGAGTTTTGATCTAAAACTGGTTTTTGGTGAAGTTTAATTCTGACTTTGGTGATGTTTAATCCTGTGTTTATTGATGGGATAATTTTCCTTATTCAGCTTTGTTTGGAAGGAAAAAGGCTAATCTCTGTTCCTGAAAAGAAACTGGGTTGAGAAATCTGGCTAGTTCCTGTGTCTATTTGTTCTGGCAATTGGTTTAACAAGCAATAGCTACTGTTGTGATTTAATTATTTGTATTGTGTTTGTATTTTTTCCTGCCTCAAGGTTCCTTTTTCTATCTGGGGAGGGGGTCTTCCTTCATTGCTTTAGTTGTATCTGGCACTCTTCTTTTGGGGTGTACTTTCAAGAGGCCGGATGCAAGCTTGACACTTTTTAAACTATTTTAATTCCTCAAGGTGCTTTGGCACCCTGCTGGATTTGTATCTCTGGCTTGCAGGTATTTTTAATCTAATGACTGGTATTTAGGGCAGCTTTTTGCAAGCAAAGAAGCTTTTTGTATTTTTGTATAGGTAATCCTTGACTTACAACAGTTCATTTAGTGACCATTCAAAGTTACAATGGCACTGAAAAAAGTGACATGTTCATTTTTCACACTTATGACCATTGTAGCATCCCCACTGTAAAGAGAAGTCAGGCGAGGAGAAGCAACCCTTGATATGACTGACTTTGAGTTGGCCACAGCCACTAACTAAACCACACCCACAGCACCCGTTGTTAAAAAAATTGAATCCCACCGATGCTTCAGATCTTATTTTACTTTCTGTCTCTTATCAACTATTCACTATTCTGAGTTAGACAGCCTTTGCTCTGCTTTATCATGACTCTTTCCTCCTTGGGAACATATGTTGGAGGCTAAGGAGAGAGCTATACCACATAGTCTTGGTGATTACTACTTTTAAATCCTAAAAGATACCATGGATGCACGGGGCAATTCATGGACTTGAAGATCAAAGCCATGTTACACACATCACATAACAATCAATCAAACAAACAAACCTTTATTCGGTTATAGATAACAAGTAGAATACTGAAAATCAGTTAATTAAAATTTTTAAAAAGAAATGTGTATTTGTATGTATGTATGTACGTAGTTTCTTAGGATTTGGCTCTGTGTGCTGTGCGATGCCAGTTATTGTAGATTGTACATTATACTTTGCACCTTAGCATGCCTTATAAATCCAGCCAGTGGTCTTTTGTTCATTACTAGACAACCAATGTTCCACGGGGTCAGTCATTTAGAGATATTTCTTAACCAGATTTCTGAATGCTTTCAACAATGACAGAACATCTAACGTATTGACTTCACAGGAAAAGTTGGAATACATTCGAAGATGTAAAATAGCCCATGTTGAACTGTATGGCACAGGAAAGATTTTAAGGCATTTTGTATTATATCAATTATGTCATAAACTGTTTTATGATAATTTTATGTCATAAAATGTTTTACATTTGACCAGATTTCAATTCCACAGGAGACAGAGGTCCTAGATTTGGACAAATTCTGTAAAATAGCCCATTTTATGTACTTTGATTCAAAAATTGTTGCCCTATGGCGCTCTATTTCACCCAGTTAAATGTTATGATGAGAAATGTAGTAGTATCTAGAAGTCTTCTAAACCAGTAGTTGTCAACTGATGGTCCACGGCCCATTGGTGAGACACTAGAAAATTTTGATGGGCCACAGAGAAATATAACCCCCGGAGCATCCCCCAAAGCAATTAATCCAGGCTGCGCAGAAACACAAGGCTGCACTGCCTACATGGCCTGCGGGAACCCTCCCTGCCCACTCACTCCTTACCTGGCAAACTTGCTTGCTAAATTGCTATTTTCCTTTTTCCAAACATCAGCTGTTCTGCTGTGCCGGGAGATTTAGATTAGCCAGAAAGCAGGAAATGGTTGGATTTCTTGATTTTTAGCTAGTCTTTAGATCTTCGGCTCTGCTTTTAAGCACTGCCGAACCTCCCTTAGGACTGAAGTTTCTATTATTCAGTGCAGACTCATGGCAAGCAAATTTTATGTGATAGACTCAGGTAGCTGATGTCAGATAGATAGATCACTGAATGATTCTATGAGCAACTCAATCTGCCTGCCTGCTTTACCTGATTTTGGGTAAAAGTTGCTCTTTTTTAATAAAAAATTCAATATTTACATACATGGTGTGTTGTGAGTTAATTTTATGAGTTTGCTTTCAAGCAAATTTTATGTGACAGACTGAGCTAGCCAATGGCAAATAGATAGATCTCTGAATGAATCTGTGATTCTGTAAGCAACTCAATTTGCTTGCCTGCTTTGCCAGATTTTGGGTAAAAGTTGCTCTTTTTTATATAAAAAAATCAATATTTATATAAATCTTTATAATATTTATATACAAGCCATGCCCAGCCAGTCACATGACCACCAAGCCACACCCACAAATTAGGCCATGCCCACAGAACCGGTTAGTGGTTCCTGGGATTTAAAATTATGAGTATAGTGGTCCCTGAGGTCCAAAAGGTTGGCGACCCCTGATCTAAACAAAGTGAAAAGATTCCATCTGCTTCATAAGCTTTCTGCATTTTCTTTATCCAGTCTATATAAGGTAACCTGCATGCTTGCCTCGCAATTTGATTACCTTGCGCTTAAAGACAATCTCTTTTTTCCAATATTCATAGGTCTTTAAGAATATGAACTATAGTACATTAAATCAGCTATCACTGCTGTCTAGTAGCAAGCCAGCTATAACCAACTGATTTTTGTTTTTATTAATAAAGTATTTACTACTTTAGTTTCACAATTAACTATGATACCCAATCATCCTTTCAATGTGTTTTCATTTGTGAGTCTGAGTATGTATGTGCTCTTATATGCACACAAAATTGTGACCTTATGTCTTCTCTCATTTAGTATCTAAACAATAGTATATACATACAAATTAAAGTAGGACTTTTGCAGACTGCTACTTAGCCATGCCAAAGTAGAGTACTTTGCATTGCACTGTGGGAAAGTATTTGCTCTCATTATTAATAGTATTATTATTATTTCTAACAACATAATCATGAATTGTTTCAAAACTATGTCCCCAGGAGCTTAGTTCTAATTTTATTCTTGTTTCAAGTGTGTCTGTATGCAGTAATATATTCAACTATATCCACTAGGGCTGTGACTGTGAACCTATGGCACATGTGCTACAATTGGTATGCAGAGCTATTTCTCCGGGCACACAGGGCCATCGCCCATTGCTCTTCTGGGTTCCTGCACCCCAGCCAGCTGGACTTCACATGCACTTGTGCACCAAAAACCAGAAGAGAAGCCACCTGGTGTGCATGCGCATGCCAGGAAGATGATCTTGTTTCCAATGCACTCATGTGTGTCAGCCACTTGGTCTTCTGGTTTCTGGTGCATATGTGGGCGCAAAGACCAGTAACAGGAAGAATATCAGGCACGCATGCCCAAAGACACAGAGAGGGGCAGAGCTATGGGTCATCACAGGCCAGCTGGGGCTTCCCTCCCTCTCTGCCTGAGTGTAATTCTTGTGTGGTTCCAGCCCACAGTGCATCCGTACTCTGGAGCACCAGGCCAGCTTGGGCACCTCAGCAGAGCAGGCCACCCCATATGCAGCCCCCGCTTCCCACCACTATTGCCAAGGAGGCACGACCACTTCTGTCCCCAGCATTCCTCCCACCCAGCTCAGCTCCTGTGCCTCCCCAGAAGAGCAGCCGTAGCAGCTGCCACCATGGCTGCTGCTGCTGCTGCTGCAAGGGAAAGGCAGGAGTGACTGGCCAGCCACCGCAGCCACTCCCACACCCTCGGTGGTGTCTCCATTCAGGCATCTCGTCTCCCCGCTGGCAGCTCTTTCTCTAGCATCCTGCCTGGAAGCAGCAGTGCAACAGCCACCACCACCGGAGGCGAGGGGACAGTGGGTGAGGAGAGGAAGACCAGGGCTTCCCTCCCTTCTTGTATGGCCCCAGCCATCCAAGGGCAGCTCTGCTCCCTTGCTCTTTTTGGTTCCAGTGCGCTGGCCAGCTCGGGCATAGGGCAACTGTCCACCCAACCAGCAATTGCTGCCCCGTGTGCCCGAGGCAGCCAGGCACTCTGAAACACAGATGTGCATCAGTGCCATGAGCTGGAGGGTTGGGGCTGTGTAAGAAGCCCACTTGCAGGGAAAGAAGACCTGGCCTGCCCATCTGTGCTTCTGCTGCCCTCAGGTGGGATGCTGGAGGAGGAGCTGCCAGCAGGGAGGTGAGCTGCCTGAATGGAGATGCTGCCATGGGCGTGGGAGTGGCTGTAGTGGCTGGCCATTCACTCCTGCCCTTCCCTTTGTGGTGGTGGCAGCAGTGGCAGCTGCTGCAGCTGCTCTTCTGGGGAGGCAGAGGAGCTGAGCTGGGTGGGAGGAATACCGGGACAGAAGTGGTTGCACCTGCATCAGTTTTATATTAATGCATGTTTTTTGGCCCAGACAGACGAATTTGGTTGTTATTTTATTTAATTCAGTAAAAAATAGTTTTCCTAATTTTATCATCTGAAAGAGATACATCAATTTTGGTAGGGTATTCATTTTCAACACTGCAATTCTGCCTAATATTGATAGTTGTAGTTTCCCCCATAGTTCTAAATCCCTCCTAATTTGTTCAATTAATTTGGTATAATTGTCTTCTTTAATTGACGAACACCTAGTAGATAGCCATATTCCCAAATATTTTTTTCCACTCTGTAGTCCCATTTTATTTTGTAATTCTATTTTCTGTTTTGAGTGCAGTTTTTAATTATCATTTTAGTTTTGTTTTTATTTATTTTCAATCCTGCAACTTCCCCGAATGTTTCTATTTCTTGAAGTAGTGTTTGTCTATTTTTCATTGGTTCTTCCACTATGAATACAAGGTCATCTGCAAATGCTTGGACGCTGTATTCTTGGTTCCTAATTTTAATCCCTTTTATTCTTGAGTCTCATCTGACTGTGGCAAGCAACACTTCTAAGGATAAAATAAACAGCAGGGGTAATAATGGGCACCCTTGTCTTACTCCTTTGCCTATTTCAAACTCATCTGTACAATCTCTGTTCAGTAGCACTCTTACTGTTTGCGTAGAATATATGGCTTGTAGTGTTTTACTATGTTAGTACCAAAAATCATTCTTATTATTTGCTGTAGCATAAACTTTCAATTAGGATTGTGGAAGGCCTTTTGTGCGTCCAAAAAAAATAAAGCTGCTTGCTTTTTGGGGTATGCTTCATAATACTCGATTGTATTTAACACTATTCTGATGTTGTTGCTAATTTATCTGTTTGGCAGAAAGCCATTCTGGTCCGAATGTATAATCCCACTTAAAATTGGTTTCATTCTTTCTGCCAAAATCATCATAAATATTTTATAATCTGTGTTTAATAGGGAAATTGGTCTATAATTTGAAATCATTTGTTGATTGGTACCATCTTTTGGAATTATGGTGACATGCCTCAGACCAGGACTTTGACAGTCTAGCTTCCAGTGGCACCTCATTATATACCTCTAATAGTATTGATTCAAATACTTCATACATGTTTTTAATATAATTCACTAGGAAAACCATCTGGGCCTGGTGTTTAGTTATTTTTCTGCTTTTGTACTGCCTTTTTCAACTCTGCTGGGGTTATTTCTCTATTTAATATTACCTTTTGTTCTTCCAAAATTGAACCCGACCATTCTCCTCTAAGTATTTTATTATATTTTCCTCTATAACTTCCTCTTGTTTATACAATCCCCCAAAATAGCTTTGCGCAATCTGTTTTTTCCCCCTTCATCTGACAGCATATATTCTCTTCTTTGTCCTTCAATTGCTGAATTAATCTTTTTTCTTTTTCTACTTTTAACTTATGAGCTAGCCATCTACCTGGCTTGTTTGCTGACTCAAAAAAGTTTTGTCTTATAAATTTTAAATTTCGTGCTCTTTCCTCTAAGAATGTCAAGTTTAATTTATGTCTAGCCATCATTATTTCTTTTTTCATCATATTTTTGGGGTCTTTTTGGAGTCCATTTTCTAATTCTTTTATCTTCTTCTGCAATTCATTTTGTTGTTTCTGTTCTGTAGTATTTTTTCTAATTGTGTAGGCTATTGATATTCCTCTCATGTAAGCTTTTGTGGTGTCCCACAGATTCTGTAAATTTGTATGTTCTTTTAAATTTATCTTTAAAAAACTTTCCAATTCATTTTTTATTCTCTGATTATATTCTTTTTCTTTCAAAATTTGCAAATTTAATATCCATCTCATCTTTCTTTTCCTCTGCCCTTTCCAAATCATTTTAATGGATTGTGGTCTGCCCATATATTGGGCATTATTTCTACTTTATATATGTCTTTTCCAAATGTCCTGTTTGCCCACACCATGTCGATTCTCGACCCAGATTTATGTGGACTTGAGTAAAATATATAGCCTTTATCATCTGGATTTCTTTTTTGCCATATATCTTCCAAATTGGTTTCTTTTATTAAATCAAAAAATGGTTTTGGTAAGCATTTCTTTTTTCCCTCCTAATTTGTTCCTTATTGATATAATCGTTTTCAATATCTACAATGACATTGAAATCCCCAACTAAGCATATATTTTTCTGTTCCATCTCAACTATTTTCTCATATAGCTTTTTATAAAACTCTCTGATTCACATTTGGGCATATATAGTATTTATTTTTGAAATATATTCAATTGTACAATCAAAATTCTTCCCTGTTCTTCTGCATATATTTGTTTTGCATATATCCCTTTCCTAATGTACATAATTACCCCTCTCTTTTTTTGATCTGCTAATGCTACATATAATTCGCCTAATTTGGGATATTCCAGACATTTACTGTGGTTTTTTTGAATGTGTACTTCTTGTAGACATATGACACCAACATTTTGTTTCAATAATTTCACCAATGTTTGCTTTCTCTTAGCCAGGGAGTTCAGTCCATTAATATTTATTGAAATTAATTTAATTTCTTCTTCCATCATATTAATTATAGGTCTGTTTTAGTCTTCTATTAACTCTTGCCTCTCTCTGTGGTCTTGTTCTTAGTCCTTCTCTTCTTGGCTGTTCTCTCTCTTCCTTGTCTCTTTCTTCCTGTTCTTCTTCTAGCGTCTCCTGTCATTGATCTTCTTGCTGGTCTTCTTGGTTCTTGCTCTCCTGTTCTTCTTTACTACTCGCTTCTTCCTCCATTCCTGCCAGTTGTTCGTATAATTCCTGCACCTTATCGAGGGTGTCAATTCTTATTCTCCTCTCCTGCCAGATAACCAACATACCTTCTGGCACCAACCATCTGAACCAGATGTTTTGATGTTAATAATGATGTTAGGAATTTATATTCTTTTCTTAGGTCTCTCACTTGCCTTGGGATCTGCTTTAAGGTCACGATTTCTTTGTCCTTGTAGATCATCTGCTAATCTTTCATCATCTTATATATAATGTCTCTCACGTTTTTTCTTGCAAATCTTATGTGGACCTCCCTTTGTTTCACCTTGCATAATTTGTATGGATCCTGTAGATCTCGTCCAATTCTTTTATGATCTCTTGTTGGTCCTGTTCCAATGCTTCTGCTATCAATTGCACCATTATGGTTCCCAGGTCTTCATCTTTCATTTCTTGTATATTCTGAAATTGCAGGTAAAATGCTGCACGCTCCGTCTCTAAATGGATTAGTGAATCTTTCAGGTCTCTGTTCATAGAGCTATCACTTTCCTGTACATTGCTTCCACTTTCTTTTCTGTTTGCTCCACCTTTGCTTCTATACTTTTTATTTTTTGTTCGTTCTTTTTCATTGTTTGCTGGATCATTTCTATTTTTCCATCTTGTTTTTGAATGTTGCCTTTCATCTCTTCCATTTCCATCTTCAAGTCGATGTGATTTGTCAACATTGTCTCCTGTACCTTAAGCATCATTTCTTGGATGGATAGCAGTGCTTCTTACATTACTTGCATGTTAGCAGGGTTACTTGTCTTGTCTGTAGTCAACATCCCCTCAATTGTTTTTTGTCCCACTGGGGATGCAATAGATGCTGATGAACCTGAAATTTCTTTCTTTCCTTTTAAGGTCGTTGTAATACTCATCATGTTCTTTATCTTATTGTATACATCTTCCCACTTTACCACCCACAATTTACTTCTATCCACTTTATCGCTTCTATTCAATACTTCTATATGATAATACACCTATTCTTTATCTAGAGTTGTTAATAATAGTTATCAGTTTAAATTACTAACATTTTACTATATATTACTGGTTTACAATATATTGTTATATTTTATGAGAGAGAAAGAATTAACCTACTAATACAAAGCTTACAATAAGGAGAAGCAAGCAGAAAAACTATTAAATCAAGAAAAAAGGAAAATAAGAGAAAAAAACATATAAAGGAAAATTAATATCTCATCTCAATACTTTTAGTTTTTAGTTTTTGTTCTTACTTTGCTAATATCCAGTAGTACTGTTTTTATATAAATACAAATTGCAAAATTCCTAAATATCTATCAATTTATCTAAATCACTAATAACTTATTTGTTATAACAAAAAGTTTATAAAACTCTTAAATTCCACCAATATTTTACTTAATTCATTAATCACACTAATTCATCCAGCTAATCAAATTAACAGTTCATTAGTCATCTAAAATCTCAATTATACAATTCATTCATTTTCAGGGCTAATTCCCAATATTAATTAAACTTTTACTTTATGTCTTGCATTGTTTACTTTCAGTTTTCTGCCCAAACTGTTATATATTCCACACTTAAATAGTAAGCAAATAATTAAACTAAATCTTCAATTCATTTACAATCTAGCAGTAACAGTTATTAATCAAACTCTTTCTCTTTCTTCCTCCAATTTTGCAGTTTTTATTCATGCATCGTTTGCCTTGTCATGAGCTGTCTTTACTGTCCTTTGAAGTCGCCTCCTTTCTTAGTCCAGATCTCTTACTGTGTCTCTTTCCTCTGATCTCTCCCACACCTATAACATCCACTGCAAGTCCAATCTTCACAAAAATTCAGTCCTCCAATCCAGTACTCCAATCCTGTTCAAACACTGTTAGGTAATCAAATCCCACCAGCTCTGATGTCTTGTCTTTAAGCCTTATACTCTCTATCAGATTTCCATCCCATCTCTGAGACTCAATTCTGCCAATCAGTTTTTAAGATCTCTCCTTTGTCTGTCTCTCTGCTGTTGTCTGATTGCGTTCAATAATTGCTTTGATGTTGTTGTTGCTGTTGATGTTGCTATTGTATCTTCCTCATTCAGTGTGATTGCTGTGGCTTCTGTCTGCCAATGATATGGCCGATCACTCACACGCTGGAGTTTCCTTATGGTGTAGCCAGCAGTCTCCCTCCACCTGATTACACCTCGGGCTCCCTCACACTTTGACCAATCCCTCCAAGATTTGTGTGCTCCTCGGGAGGCTTTTAGATGTGCAGATTGGGGACGAGAGAATGGAGAGCTCTCTTCTCTCCCCACAATAGCCTAGAAGTCACTAATTCACATCAGCATTCTTTTCCTTATTGACTTGCCTGTCTCTGTTCATAACCTTTTGGGTCCACTTTGAATCTTGAAAACCAGTGTGCAGCAACTGCTGCACAGTGTGCAGTACTTTTATGGATTTTCATGAGTGCCTGAGAAACAGGTTGCTGATTTAATTAGATTTTGATGTGATTTAGCAGGGATCTTTAACTGAGATCCAGTTTAATTAGGAACTGCTCAAAAGTTCATCCAATACTAATATAATTCTAAGGCTTTCCCATAGACAAGAATTGCCCAGGGAAAATGATATGTAGTCCTAGATTTTTTGTAGTGTTCTAATATGGCATCATCATCATTTCACTAGGCCAAGCTATTTAGAAACTTCAGACCAAGCATAAAATGAATTGCACTAACATGGTTATGTGGTTTTTTACAAGTGCCACTAACAAATCAAATTGCAGCCATAAAGAGTAGAAATAGTACCCTGGCACAACAGCTACAAGTAAAAAAAATATTTAAATTCATGGTAGTTTATCCTACACACCACATGTCAATGGTGCAAACCTGGTCAGAGCCTACACATATCATAGTTACTGAAAAGTCCAATTGATAAGCCAGCTCCCCATCTAGGCACTCAGTGTATTTAGGTCACCCAACATAATATACTATTTGATTGGCCCCAAACTCTCTTTAATCAATAAGCCAGGCTTGTTGTCATCCTCATATTGCAGAGGGATCACAAATACTGTCCAGGTTATAATTTATCTGAGGGTACTTCATGGCCTTCTTGCAGAAATGACATTTGAATTGGGGCCTCTCATTCCTGGCCTTTATGTAATACCATACCAGCAACAACTTACAGTCTTAAGATGTATCCATAGGCACTTAGGAAATGTCATTAGTCAGAACACTGGTAAGAAACAAAACTATATATAGCAGGGTTTTGGTGTTCTGCTTTTCCTCAATGAAACTACACTAAAATGTGGCAGTATTTAAAACACTCAAAGTCAATGTGACTAAGATTAACTGAGGTAAATTGCTATTTTTTATGTGCTTTAACACATTTAGTATTTAACTTCTTCTATAAATTGCTATAAATATCTTGAATTAATATTTGAATATTGGTTCAAACATAGAAATAAATAATTTCCTCTGCTCCTCTTGGGAAAATCATGATAGCAATTGAATTTCCTGAATTACCTCCACGTTGTATAATTTTCCTTCTAGATCTAATAATCCTGTTGTGTTGAATTAATATGACTTCTATTCCATTTGATAAGGACACTGCTTGTATCATTCATTGTATTGGACTTTTCAGCTTTACTGCAACTTTCATTTAGAGTTTCATAAAAACAATAATTATAAACTGATGTCCTATTCTTCAAAGTTGAGAAAGGTAGGAAACTAAACAAAAGATACATCAGAGATTTGATTTCATTAAGCACAAGATTACAGAAAAAAAGTAGCTTGCCATCCTGTCTCATTCCAAAAACAGGGAAGAGAAATTTTGGAGCTTCCTACATCACTCCAAAAGCTTTGAGGTGTTGTTGCAGGTTTTCATTAAAGTAATACAATATTCTATGATATAAACTTTCCCTGAGGTATGGACTGCAGAATTCATAGTAGTATTTGAGTCATAATTATATATTGGCTACTTCAGTCAAGTATCTCTGTCAAGTTCTTTTTAAAGAAATTTTTTTCATGTCTGAGTATGAATAGACTGATTTGGTTGCATTATCTTTCAAAACCACCATTAGACTAATTTTTGCAATACCACATGAGTCCAGAGCGGTAGAGCAGCAGTGAGGAGGTTTTATGGCTCCTGGTATTTTCTTGTCTCTGGGAAACAGATATATATAGATATATACAGATGTGGATCTTTGGTTGTTCGGATTTTCTCCCGCGTAAGATTCGAAGTATCTAGGCAACGTTTCGATGAAGTCTCATTCATCATCTTCAGGCTTCTGTCTTCAGCTCTGTGCTTCTCTGAGTGATGTGAGATTTCAGCTGCTTCTTCCTTTTAACTGCTAGTGGGGGTGTGACTTGATTGGGTGGGGGCTTGGCTGTGTTCTGATTGGGTGGGGGCGTGTTCTCATTGGTAGGGGGTTTGGCTGTGTTCTGATTGGTTGGGGGGGTTGGTCGTGTTCTGATTGGCTGGAGGCGTGTTCTGTTCAGGTGGGGGCTTGGTTGTGCTCAGGTTAGTCTTAGTTGCTGGGGGATTTGAGTTGGTGAGCTGTGATCTTGCTGTTTGGCTTCGAGTTCGTGGTCGTGCTGCATCTTCATAGTGGGTGTCGGTTTGCTTCATGTATGGCTCGGAGGGGTTTGAAGTGGGTAGTGATGCAGCTGCAGTGCGGCTTCTGGTCCGTGGTCGTGTCTCATCTTCTGAGTGGGTGTGAGTCTGTTTTCTACATGGAAGTGCGGTGGTGGCATCTTGTGTGGCTCTCATGGGTGTGGGTCTGGTGTCATTCTTCATGTTAGGTACTCGTCTGTTCATGAGGGCGGGTTTCCAAATGGCTGGAAGGCGGGAGGTGTCATCTCGTTTGTTCATGCTGTGTGGGCGTTTTTCTATCTCTATGGCTTCTCTGATTATTCTGCTGTTGAAGTGTTCGGTTTTGGCGATGGTTCTGGTATTTTTAAAGTCAATCTCATGTCCTGTGGTTTTGAGGTGTTGGACCAGGGAAGAGGTCGTTTCTTCTTTTTTGATTGAGTTCTTATGTTCTTCAATGCGTGCACTTATTCTTCTGTTAGTTTGTCCAATGTATGTGGTGGGGCAGGCAGTGCAGGGGATTTCGTATACTCCTTGGTTTTCTAATTCAATTTTGTCTTTGGGGTTTCTTAGGATGGTGGATATTTTTCTGTTTGTGCAGAATGCTGTTTTAATGTTGTGTTTTTGGGGGACACTCATCTCCAGAACAAAATGCTTAGCCGATGAACAACACCAAAAAACTGAACTACACACTCTCACCAATGTACTAACAGCCAATGGATTCCAAAGAAAGAAGATTACCCACCTAATCCAAAAAGAAACCCCAACCAAAATCCAAGACAGAGAACAAGAAAACGCCAAAGCCCTCCTCTCATATATAAAAGGCACTACAGACAAAATCAGCAAGATCCTCCAAAAACACAACATTAAAACAGCATTCTGCATGTGGCTCTGGAGCCGTGGGTTGCTGACACCTGTACTAGAGGAAAAAATAAGAAATCTAGAGGAAGTTCTAGCCAAACTCCAACCAACGCAAGAAAGCTAGGCTTAAATTAAACAAAATAATGAACAGATAACTTCCAGAGGATTTGACCTTGCTAATAAACCCTTGGAGGAAGACAACTGGAGGCATGTCGCACATAGAAGAAAACACAACAATCAAAGAAAGAACCAGCACACATCTAACAAACTCCTGCTGCCCAATCTAACCCAATCAGAAGCAGCCACATTAAAACTGAGTAACAATTTTTCTCCCTAGTTGAAAATACTCAGACTCACAAACTTCCACTCAACGAAAGCATGACAACACTTAGAAAAGAAACAACATCCAATATCCCTAAAAAGTCACATCAACAAACTCATCTGGAATAAAAAGAAAAGCACCCAAGACTGCACCTCCTAAAAAAGGAAGACAAGTGTTGGTGATAGGAAATTCTATTCTCAAAGAAACAGAACCTGCCATCTGCAGACAGGACATACAGTCTAGGGAGGTATGCTGGAGCAAAAATCAAGGTTGTGGCTGAGAACCTAACCAAAATAATTAGGCCCACAGATTACTACCCCTTTCTATTGCAACATGTAGGGACGAATGACACAAAAAAGGACTTGAAAACAATATTGAATGATTATGAGCAGCTAGGCAGGAAGGTCAAGGATTACAGCTCACAAATAGTTTTTTTCTTTTTTTTTTAATAATGCTTTATTGAGTTTTTTTCCATTTATACATAATACCAATAGTTATTAAACAGCACTGTGACATTATATATATATGTATGTGTCCTATCAAAACTTACAATACACAATACTTTCATTCCCTCTTATCTATTATATACATTATTTACATTTTCTATTCTTATATCTATTATCAATCCAAATAAACCATGTTTCCCATACTGCATTGTATTCTGTGTCTGCTTTCCATTTTAATTCCATAGTTAATTTATCCATTTCCACACACTCTATTTTTTTTTTATTATTAAGCCTTCAAGTGGTATGGAGTTTTTCTTCCAATAGTTTTTTCATCTGTATTGCCAATGAGAGAACAATGAATTCTAGAAGTGAGCCACTGACTAAAGGTTGGTGTCACCAAAAAAACTTTGGATTCCTGGACCATGGTCTGTACTATTTCCATGGTGGGCTTTTGGCAAAGGATGGGCTGCATCTCACAAAGACTGGGAAGAATGTTTTCAGAAAACAACTGGCTCAACTTATCAGGAAGGCTTTAACTAAAATTGAGGGGGGAGGGTGACCAATCTCCAGAACGTAATTCTGAGCCAAAACCCCTAGAAAGAAAGACAAATAATGAAGTAAGGAGGGATGGGAAGGAAGAAAAACTCAAATACCAAATAGGAGACATAGGATGCTGTTACGGAATTCATTTAATAGCTGACCAGCTGTTGTAAGACTTCTCCTTGTGTTCTGTCTCCATTCTGGTTCTCCATGCAGAGTAATGAAGACTGATTGCTTGCCTGATATGTGCCTTTCATGTATATGTATGTATATAGCAATCTTGTATATAAACAATGTTAAAAGACAAAGCCTCTGTGTGCTGTGTTTTGCTCCTGGGTTGTCGCACAATAGTAGTCACGCTGAAAACTCTGACAGGTTATGGGCCCAGTACAGAGAGAAGGCCAGAGTGACTGGCAAGCCTAGAGAGAAGAAAAACCCAGTGGGAGCTTGCACCAGAGCCAGAGGGGTTGTGCAATGTGATTTAATCATGGTTAGTGGCTTGTGAAGGAATACAGGCAACATGGCCTCTGTTGGCATAATGGGAGGAAGTTTCTTGGTGTCTCAGCTGAATGAGACAAACTGCCTCTTCTGGAATGTGAAAATGGAGATGTACCTGCAAAGGGAGGAGTTGTGGACGATCGTTACCAATCCACTGGCAGGCCTGGATGATGGGGACCAGAGAAAAACAAAAAGGCATTAGCCAGTATAATTCTGGCTTTAGAGGACAGTCAGCTGAGGGATCGCCAGTCTGCAAAAGAGTGCTGGGAGGCATTGTGCAGTGTGTGCATGAGAGAAACTGTGGGCAGTAAAGTGTTGCTGACAAGGAGACTGTATAAGGCTCAGCTGAAGCCAGGGGAGAGTATGTCCACATATCTGCAGAATATGAGAAGGACATTCCTTGAGTTAGAAGAAAGAGGAATGACATTTATTGAAGCACACAAGATGTATGTGGTGCTCAGTTCGTGGGACATTTTTGTGATATTTCAGTTTTGTGGGACATTCTTGAGTCCACGCAAGAGTGGGATTTAACCAATGCATATTTTACTAGTCAATTGTTAGATGAGGAACATAAATGGCTGGAGAGGAGACCAGGAAAGGGAAGAGAGAACGCTCAGCGCAGACCAGTACCTACAAAAGTCCAGGATGCTGGCAGAACAGCTGAAAGAGTGAAGAGATGCTACACGTGTGGTTCTACTGAGCATATCTGGAGACACTGCCCTGAGAGGAAAAACAGGAATGGCGAAACAAGGGTGCAGGACTACTCAATACATGTGGAGTGATTCTCCAGCATCATTTTCCCTGGCAGGGTCAACAACTGAAGACACCAGGAATATTTGGTTGTTGGACAGTGGGGCAAGCCAGCATATTTCTAACAATCCACAAGTGTTTCCTGCCTTGAAAACAGCAATGCAAACATGGCTTAGCCTGGCTAATGGTCAAAGAGCTACTGTAAAAGGGGAAGGTAACATTTATGTACTAGAGATAAGAGAAACGTTGTACAATGTCCTATATGTACCTGCATTAGATCATAATCTATTGAGTACATTCAGGTTAGACAGTCAGGGTTATGAAATATTTGTCATACTCCATTAGGAAAAATGGAAAGATATGTGCATGAGCGGTTAAGAAGGGTAGACTGTATGTTGTAGGAAGGCAGGAAAATAGTTGTGCACATGCACTTATGAATGCTCCACACATGACAATTGTGTACATCTGTTATATAGGAGATTGGGGCATGCAAGTTTTTTCTTTTATAAATTTTATTGGTTTTTAAAAACAAACATAAACAAACAAAACAAAAACATCAAGCTATCTTCCATAGGTGTACATACAGTGCGCCGGTTGGTTTACAAATTGTTTTGTGCTTCCATTTCATAGTCTTCAATTACAATTACATTGCATATGATCTCATATTGTCAATCAAAAATTAAATACATTAGTATCATTATTAATCAATCATTTGATTATATTTTTATTCATTCATGTTTTACAGGATAGTCATAGTTTACTTAGTTTATTTTATAACAGTTCATATTATCATCCCAAATCTATCCTAAAATCATTTTGTAGATATAATAAGAAAAAAGTACATCTTTATATATTTATTATTTTCTAAAAGTCTATGTATTTCATTAGTGTATTTTATTGTCTAACCATTGATAGAAAATATCCCAAATTTTATAAAATTGTTCATCCTCTTGTTCTCTAATTTCAAATGTCAATCTACTCATTTCAGCACATTCCAATATTTTCTTAATGATTTCCTCCTGTGATGGTATTTTCTCATTTTTCCAGTTTTTAGCAAATACAATCCTAGCCGCTGTTAATACATTTACAATCAGGTATTTCAAGTCTTTACTATATATTTCAGGTAAAATTCCCAATAAAAATATCTCTGGTTTCAAGTCTATATGTTTTTTTGTCATTTTTTCCAACCACATGTGGATTTTAGTCCAGTATTTTTTAGCATCCGCACAAGTCCACCACATATGGTAATATGAGCCAGGTGTCTGATGATATTTCCAACATTTTTCGGATTTATTCTTGAACATTCTTGCTATTCTTGTTGGGGGAAAATGCCACCTGTAAAACATCTTATACAAATTTTCTGTATACGCAGTTGACATTGTCATTTTAGATGAGACCAATTGTGATGAGACCACAATTTTTGCCATTTCTCTAAATCGATCCCATATCCAAAATTCTTCCCCCAAGCAATCATAGTTTCTTTAACTTGTTCTTCTTCCAGTTTAATTTCTAATAAATATCCATATAATTTTTAATCACCTTTTCATCAGTACCTGTTAAAATCTTATCTAAGTCAGTCGGTTTATCATAGAAACCTTCTGTTTTAGAATCTTTATCATACCTTGAATGTATTTGCGCATATGAAAACCAATTCATCTTTATACCTTGTTCCTCTAGATTTTGTATAGATTTGAGTTCACCCTTTTCATTCAATATTTCCCCATATCTAACTGTTTGTTCCTTTTTATATATTATAGAATAAGAAAATGCTTCAATAGTCGATAACCAGACTGGAATTTTCAAATAACATTGTCTTTTAATCTTCTCCCAGTTTAACCACAGAGACTCCGTATATAATGTCTTCTAAAATACCCCTGTGTTTTAGTTCCTTTATATCATAAAAAAGCATGCCACCCCAACAACAAATCATGTTCTTCTAATGTCAACAATCTAGTATTTTTTAGTGTTATCCATTCCTTAACCCACATCAGATTTGTAGCTTGGTAGTACAACTCCCAATTAGGCAAACCAAATCCTCCTCTAATTCTAGCATCTTGCAAAAGTTTTAACTTTATTCCCGCTTTCTTACCTTGCCATATATATTTCAACACAATTTTATTTAAATCTTCAAAGTAGTCTTTTCCAAGCCTAATTGGAATTGTTTGAAACAAATATAAGATTCTGGGTAATATATTCATCTTGATTGTTGAAATTCTCCCTATTAGTGACAGTTGTAAATTTTCCCATTTCACCAAATCTAACGCTATCTGCTGTTTAAGTTTGGTATAATTATTCTCTTTTAATGTACTACATCTTGCTGTCAAATATATCCCCAAGTACTTAATCTTATTCGTGACCTGAATTTTCAATAGGTCTGCCAGTTCTTCCTTTTGTCTTAATAGCATATTCTTTGTCAAGATCTTTGTCTTATCTTTATTTATTTTCAAACCAGCCACCTTTCCATATGTCTCTATCTTTTCTATCAATTTTGATGCTGTTTCTAAAGGGTCTTCTAAGGTGAAAACCAGATCATCTGGAAATGCTTGCAGCTTAAATTCTTCCTTTTTGATTTTCATTCCTTTTATATTCTTTTCATCTCTAATATTTCTGTTTAGCACTTCCAAAGTTAACACACACAATAAAGGTGATAGTGGGCACCCTTGTCTTGTTCCTTTTCTTATATTAATAGAGTCTGTCAGTTCTCCCTCTATCATTACCTTTGCCGTTTGCTTATAGTATATAGCTTTTATTGCTTGAATAAGTTTTCTATCAAAACCCATCTGTTCCAACAGTAATAACATGAATCACCAATTCACATTATCAAATGCCTTCTGTGCATCTAAAAATATCAGAGCCATTTGTTTTTCAGGATGTGCCTCATAGTATTCCAAGGTGTCCAAGATTACTCTCATATTATCTTTAATTTGTCTCTTTGGCAGAAATCCATTTTGATCAGGATGGATAAAATTATTTAAATATTTTTTAAGTCTTTCTGACAATATTTAAGCAAAGATTTTATAATCTGCATTTAGTAGAGAAATGGGTCTATAGTTTTTAATTTGTAATGGATTGGCCTCCTCTTTTGGAATAAGTGTAATATAGGCTTCTGACCATGATTTAGGTATCTTCTTCTTTAACATAACTTCATTCATAACTTCTAGCAATGGAAGATTCAATGATTCTTGTAATGTTTTATAAAATTTTGCCGGAAGTCCATCTGGGCCTGGTGCCTTTCCACTATTTTGCTTCTTGAGTGCTTCAGTTAACTCCAACATTGTTATATTGCTTTCTAAATTGTTTCAGTCTCTTTAGGTATCTGAGGTAAATTAGCATTCTGTCAGTACTGTTTAACTCTTTCCTCATCAATATTCTCTTGCATATATAATTTCCCATAGAAATCTCGAATGATTTCCTTCTTCTCTTTGCTACCATGGCAAACTTGGCCTTGGTCATCTATTAATTGCAATATTTTCCTTAATTCTTTCTCCTTTCTCAATTTGTATGGTAACCATCTACCTGGTTTGTCTGCGTCTTCAAAGTAGCTCTGTTTAGCACCTCTAATTTTCTGTGCTAATTCTTCTTTTTCTATTTGACCCATTTTTTGTTTAATTATATCCATTTTTAACTTGATGTCCTTTTTCTGTGGCATTTTCTGTAGCTCTTTTTCAAGCCTTTTATGTTCATCCTCTAAGGCCTTAGAGGCTAGTCTTTTCATAGTATTCCTTTTCCTTGTATAGTCTATTATCAAGCCTCTAACATATGCCTTCATTGTATACCATACATTCTGAATTGATGTATCTTCTTTTTTGTTTTCTCTAAAGAAAAAAGCCAATTCTTTCTCCATCTACTGTGTGAAGTCTTTTTCCTTTAAAATATTATTATTTAACATCCATCTAGATCTTCTTTTTTGTCCTTTCCATTTAATTGTCATTGGATTGTGATCTGCCCAAGTACTTGTTTCAATATTTATTTCTTGAATGTTAGTTATTAATTCTGTTGACATTCATATCATATCTATTCTGGACCATGATAAGTGTCCATTTGAATAGAAGGTGTATTGTTTAGTTTTAGCATTTCTTTCTCTCCATGTATCTTTTAAGTTTATTTCATCTACCATTTTAAAAAAAGATTTAGGGAGAGTCTGTTTTGCTTTATTATTTTCTGTGCTGTATAGTCCAATTTATTGTCTACAATTCCATTAAAATCTCCCATCATAACTATATTTAGCATAGTCCAGTTCGATTATTTTCATATGTAATTTTTTGTAGAATTCTTCTTGTTTGTCATTCAGAGCATAGATTGCAATCAGGAGTGTTTTCGTATTATTGTCCATTATTTCTACCATTAGTATTCTTCTGTCATCATCAATATAAATCAATTTTGCTGGGGTGGTCTCTTTAATATATAAAACCACTCCTCTTTTCTTACATTGTGTCAAGGAAGTAAATATTTTCCCTAATTTTGGCTGTACCAGCAATTGTTCATATTGTTTTTTAATATGTACTTCTTGTAGACAAATTATATCAAATTTTAATTTCTCTAATTTATGGAAGGTTTTCCTTCTTTTAACGGCTGAGTTAAGTCCATTTATATTGATTGTAATCATTTTTTTCTCTTCTATGGTTATATTTTGTAGTTAGGTTTAGCAGCTCTCGTAGATCTTAGTTCACGTTGTTCTTTGGCTTCCATCTTTCCACCTACTGCGCCTTCTTTTTCAATCGCCATTTGGCAGTCCTCTTGGAATTCAATTAATGAGATCTCTTTTTCTGCCTCTTCCTCTTTCCTTCCAAAAAGTTCTGTATAAAATAATTCCGCTTTCTCAATTGAGTCAATTCTGTGTCTCTGTTCTTGCCATGTGAACATTAAACCTTCTGGAATCAGCCATCTATAATTCACCTCTTTTTTAAGTAGCATTTTAGTCAGGAATTGGTATTCTCTTCTCATCTCTCTCACTCTTCTGGGTATTTCTTTCAAGACCACAATCTCCTTGTCTTTGTATTTCAATGTTTTCTCTTTTGCCACTTGCAATATTTACGTTTTAATGGCTTTCTTTGTAAATCTAATGTGAACTTCTCTTGGTAAGCTATTTCTCATCGCATATCTTGTGAAAACTCGATAAACCTCATCTATTCCATCCATCATCTTCTCTTGAGTTATTTCCAAAGCTTCAGCCAGTATTTCTATCATTATCTCAGCTAAGTTTTGTCCTTTTTCTTCCTCTACGTTT
Organism: Pseudonaja textilis; assembly: GCF_900518735.1. The sequence continues at coordinate 153,674 of NW_020769421.1, read as the reverse complement.
TGGAATCTAAGATAGAATTCTGATCTATCCATCTCCCATCTCAACATACCACTTTTATCTTGTTCAACTACCGTTAATCTATTATCAATATCTCCAATCTTCTTGTCTCTTTGTTTCATCTTCTTCAATTTTTTGGAATCTCTCATCATACTTCAACATCATTTGTTGGATGTTCTCCACTTTTTCATCGGTTTTCCCTGTTCTTTGTTCAATGTTCTCTGTTCTTTGTTCAGTGTTCCCTGTTCCTTGTTCTTTGTTCAATGTTCTCTATTCTCTTTTCAATATTCTCTGATCTTGCTTGAATATTTTGAATTCCTTGCATAATCATCTGCAGAGACACTTTTTCTTGTTCTTTTTCTTGCTTTAACATTGTCTGTATTGAACGTTGTCCTCCAGATGGTGGAGAGGAAGAAGTAGAAGTTCAAGAACCAGGAGCTGTAAATTTCCTACTCATTTTAAGCAATTCAAAATCTTCAAGTACTTCTAAACCTTAATCCAATTGTGAAGTAACCAATTATAGTTCAAAATAAAAATAGTAGAAAAAAGAAGCCCAATAATGATAATTTTAAAAAAAAGAAAAAAGAAGGGAGGACAAAATTTCTTCAGGTTCTTGTATACCTTAATCCAATCAATAGTTAGATGAAAAAAAGGCTTAAGAAAAAAAGAAAAAAAGGAAAAGGAAAAATTCTTCAGGTTCTTCAACACCTTAGTCCAATTGAAAGGTCTCAAATAGAAAAAAGTACATAAGAATAAACCAGAAAGGTAGATGAAAAAACAAAAATATCAGGAAAGCGGGGGGGAAAGGCTTTTAAGGCTTTCCCTTTAAAATAAAAAGCAAATGTAGAGATTGGACTTCCAAAGAAAAAAAGAAAAACAAAGACAAGCTCCAACAAAGCCAAAAACCCATATAGTTATTACAAAAAAAATGATAAAAAGAAATACAATAAAGCTGGTGAGGAGGGATAGCACAACTTAGAAAAAGTTAAAAAGGGCACACTGCACTTTGCTTAATTATCCAAGGCTCTTATTATAGCTCTCTTCTCCAAAGACTTATCACCTTTTTCCCCCTAAGTTTCAACACCAGACTCCAGCTGTTGATAGAAACCCAGAAGAGCACCTGCAATAATACTCTCCCATGCTCTTCCCTCTATCTTATCAAATAGCAATGTTCTTGAAAGAGTCTCAGTTCTTTCTTTCTCAGCTTTGACTGGTCACAGGGAAATAGAATATTTTCAAGCCTCTAGTTGGCAGTGTTACAAAGTTTCTTTGCTCTCACTTTCCCCCTCCTTTTCTAAGCAGGATATAATAAGAATTAATAAAAAAAAAGAAAAAGAAAATTAAAAAATGAAATAACTAAAGGGAGCCTCTAGCCTAAAATATCACAAAATCAAAAAGGAGAAGAAAAAAATAGATATAAATGAAAAAACCAGTCCAGTTTCAAAATACAAGATCATATATAGAAAATCCAGCAATGAGAAAAAAAAAACATTACTTTGACATTCCTGTTTAAAATCGCCGCTTAATCACTTCTGTCAAAACTTTTACAGATTCTTTCTTTTCCTTAGGGTGTCCTTTCAGATCTTAGAATTAAAAAAAAGTTCTCACCAAACCGGCACACTCTCTCTTTCTGTTCTCTTTCCTTTCGGAGCTGTCCCAACTTCAGCAGCTTTAATGGCTGCCTCTTTGCCGCTGGCAAGAAAAGCTTCTCCTGGATCTACCAGGGACTTTGTGCTATCCCTGAGATCAACAGGATGCACTCTTCACTTTCACCATCTCTTCGGGATGGTTTAGATCCAATAGGACCATCCAGGAGCAAAGATATCGGCAGCGATCTCAGACCTCCAAGATCGCATGCCGTATCATCGCGACGCCAGCTCCACTCTCGGGCATGCAAGTTTTGATATACTGAAGAAGATGCCAGGCCTAGTTGAGGGGCTTAAGTTAAAGAAATGCAATGTATATTTAGATTGCGCTGTTTATAAATATTCAAAATCCAGGGTGTATCCTGTAAGTAAGAAAAAAGCAAGGAATACAAACAGAGTATTGCAGTTAGTTCATGCTGGCTTCATTGGCCCTATGGCACCCTCTTTAGGAGGAGCTAGATAGTAGATGACTACAGTAGGGAATGGGTAACACTTGTAGAGAGAAGGTATGGTCATAAGGTATGTCAACTGCAAACAGACAGGGAAACAGAGTTTATGTCTAATAAGTTCCAAAAATGGTTAAGCAGTTTATGCATAAGGCAGAGGTCTCTAAACTTGGCAACTTTAAGACTTGTGGACATCAACTCCCAGAATTCCTCAGCCAGCTGACTGGGGAATTCTGGGAGTTGAAGTTTACAAGTCTCAAAGTTGCCAAGTTTGGAGAACCCTGGCATAAGGCATAGACGAACAAATCCATATTCGCTGGCTGAAAATGGAGTGACTGAAAGAAGGAATGGTGTAATACAGACCATGAAGGACACATTGCTTACTGATGTAGCATGAGTAAAATATACTGGAGGGAAGCCACGAAGACAGCAAATTACATAATTAATAGTATATGGAATGTGGCAATAAAGGAAATGCCGTATTTCATTTTGAATGGAAGGAAACCCTCCTTGGCTCATCTAAGGACATTTGGCAGTTATGCCTGGGTGCGTATTCCAAAAAACACCAGGAGAAAAGGACAAAAATAAGCCAAGAAGCTTAGGTTTGTTGGGTATGAGCCAGGATCCAAAGAGGTTTACAGATGGAACTAGAAAGGTAGTGATTTCAAGATTGCTAGTTTAGCAGAGCAGAATAATTGGGATAGGGTCCATGCTAATCATGAGGTGCTCATGCTAATGCATAGCACTAGTTTACTGGAAAGCAGCTTGATAAAGGAGAGTCAGGAAAATGGGTCAGAAGTAGATATAGAAGAGGATAGACATGCAATAAAAAATGAAAGCACAGAAACACAGGAGCAGATAATACCAAGGAGATCTGAAAGGAGTAATAAAGGTATACCTCCAGAGCAGTTCACTGCAAGTGAGATTAGAGTATACGGTGTTAGATATGAACCCAAAAATTACGAGGAGATGTTGTCATTGCCTAAGGTAGAACAAGAAAAATGGAAGGATGCCATGGACAGGAACAATGGAACTAGGACTGTGGATAAAGCTATCCAGTGACCTCACATTAAAATGCTATGTAGATAGTGACTGGGCAAATGATATACAGGATGTAAAAATCAAACAAAAGGGTTTGTAATATTGTTTGCTGACCCTGTAATTGGATGGAAATCCAGAAAATAACCTTCAGTAGCACTCTCTACTGCTGAAGCAGAATCCATTCTGAAGTGTGTTCAGAAATAACCTGGTTATGTACAATTATTAAAGGATGTGTATGTGTATGTAAAAGATGCTGTACCAGTATTTGAAGACAATGTTGCATGTATAACAATGGCCACAGGAGATCGCATTGGAAGCAGGGATAAACAAGTAGACATTAAGTACTGTAATGTTAGGGTGGCTGTAAAGGAGAAACTGATAAGATTACAGCATTGTTTTACTGACTATAATATAGCTGACATATTAACAAAGCCTGTATATGTGGACAATTATCAGGAATATGTTAAAGCATTTGGATTATCAGCTGTTCAGCTTTAAATGGGAGGAGTGTTAAGGTATTGCTTTAATAGCTAACTGGATGTTGTAAGGTTGATGCAATGAGGATGAGTCAGCAGAGTCATTGCCTCTTTAAGACTGAGGATGGGTTCCACAGGGTTTTACCACTTTAAGAAGCTCTCTATATAAGTGCAGCCATGAGAGGGCATATCTCTTCTCCTTATATTCTGTCACCATTGTGGTTCTATGTGCAGAGTAAAGAAGATTGCTTGCTTGCCTGCTATGTGCATACCACGTATATGTATGTACATAGCTGTTTTGTATACAAACCGCTGTTAAAAGACAAAGCCTCTGTGTGCTGTGTTTTGCTCATGGCTTGTCTCACAATAGTAGTCACACTGCAAACACTCTGATAGAAGCATACCCAGAGTCAGACATAAATACCCCAAGTGCCTATATACAAATGCACAAAGTTTGGGGGAACAGAGTGAACTTGAACTATTAATACATGATGATAGATATGATATAGTTGGAATAACAGAAACTTGGTGGGATGTAACCCAGACTGGAACATACTGATAGAAGGATACAAATTCTTTAAAAACAACAACAGACCCCATAAAAGAGGAAGTTGAGATGCACTGTATGTAAAGAGCCACTATATTGCTATAGAAATGTATGAAACCAAAGATGAAAAACTCTTGAATGCATATGGGTTTATATAAAAGAAAAACAGAATGACATGGCCATAAATGTACACTATAGGCCACCCTATAGGCCAATTAAGCAGAAAAAGTAGATATCCTTTTTGCTAACCAATTAACAAATATATGCAGGGACCACTTAGGGGTGGGATTCAATTTTTTTAACAACCGGTTTTGTGGACATTGCTTAATTTGTGGGCGTGGCTTGGTGGTCACATGACTGGCTAGGTGTGGCTAGGTGGTCATGTGGCTAGGTCATGTGACTGAGTAGGTGTGGCTAGGTTGTCATGTGACTGGGTGGGCATGGCTAGGTTGTCATCTGACTGGGTAGGCATAGCTATGTCATGTGACCGGGTGGGTGTGGCCAAATTAGCAATCCATTTTGCCAATTTAGCAGTCCATTAAACAATTTAGCAGTCCCCTTTTCTATTATTTTTAATACTGCATGAAATTTTTGTTTTAGTTTTTTTTTTATTAGGGAGGAAGAGGTTGGCAATGCCTGGGGAAGGAAAGGCATGCTTTTCACAGATCTCATGGCTATATATAAAGGGCCAGCTAATGTCATTGGTGTTGGGAGATTCATTGGTGAGGTAATAGTGATTGGATGTGCAATGTTCACTGGTGCAGTAATTGGAGTTGGTAAATTGTCAAGGGTGCTGTTAATGGAGAACTCATTGGGCTAGAGATGTTAACCATGCTCAAAACATTGGCTGGACTTCTCATTTCATTGCAGCAGCCACAATGCAAGGAGTTGCTCTTTTGATACTAAGTGAATTTTGCCCCAGGTTAACAACCTTTCTTGCTACAGTTGTTAAGTAAGTCACTGCAGTTGTTAAGTTAATAACACAGTTGTTAAGTGAATATGTTAGAAGGTTGCAAAAGTTGATCACATGATCCCAAGACACTGTAACTGTCATAAATATGAACCAGTTGACAAGCATCTGAATTTTGACCATGAGGATGCTGCAATGACTGTAAGTTGAAAAGCAGTCATTTCAGTGCCATTGTAACTTTGAATGGTCACTAAATGAACTGTTGTAAATTGAGGACTATTAAGGACTAGTTAATCCTGCTAATTTCAAGGGGTCTACTAGATTTGGCTTGCTTCTGAGCATGTAATTTCCAGAATAAAGTTATTGGCCTCATGAAATGGAAGGTAGGAACAGAGGATAGAAGGAAAGGTTGTTAAATTGAGGACTACCTGTATGGACTTCAACGTCCAGAATTCCCCAGCCTTCTTTTTGCTGGATATCCCATATCCAGTGTCAAGATGAAGAGATGAGACACATTTTATTAATAAAAATTAAATTTTGAATTATTTGCTTTATATGATCACAATCTTAAAACCAGGCCTACAGATGTAGATATAGGTAGATTTCATGTAAGAAAAGCTAGAATATTTGCTAGCTGCTAACAAATCTCCCTGATCCTAACACATATACTGGCTAAATAACAAGTTTCACAAAACACAGTAGGAATAAATTGACATAGACTACAGGTAGTCCTCGACTTGCAACCATTCATTTAGTGACCATTCAAAGTTAGAACAACACTGAAAAAATGATTTATGATCATCTTTCACACTTATGTCCATTGCAACATCCCCATGGTCATGTGATCAAAATTCAGACATTTGGAAACTGGCATGTATTTATGACAGTTGCAATGTTTGGGGGTCATGTAATCAACTTCTGTTATTCTTGTGGCAAGAAAGTCAATGGGGAAGCCAGATTCACCTGTGTTACTGTGTTACTAACTTAACTGCAGTGATTCACTTAATCATTATAGTCATAAAATGGAGCAAAACTCAATTAACAATTGTCTTGCTTAGCAACAGAAGCTTTGGACTCAGTTGTGGTGTAAGTCAAGGACTACCACTACAGTAGGGGTGGGATTCAGTATTTTTAACAACCAGTTTGTGGGCATGGTTTAGTTAGTAGGTGTGGCTTGGTGGTCATGTGACTGGGTGGGCGTGGCCAACTCATCATCACTCATGTCAAGGGGTGCTTCTCCTCGCCTGGCCTCTCATAACAGTGGGGATGCTGCAACAGTCATAAGTGTGAAAAATGGTCATAAGTCACTTTTTTCAGTGCCATTGTAACTTTGAATGGTCACTAAATGAACTGTTGTAAGTCAAGGATTACCCGTACAAAAATACAAAAAGCTTCTTTGCTTGCAAAAAGCTGCCCTAAATACCAATGATTAGATTAAAAATACCTGCAAGCCAGAGTTACAAATCAGGCAGGGTGCCAGAGCACCTTGAAGAATGAAAATAGTTAAAATGCAGTGATAATTATCAAACAGCCATCTTTTGCTCATAAAGTGAAACCCTTTAGCGGAGAGGTCATTTAAGCTCTCCAGAAAAAGCACACCCAGGAAAAGCAATCCTTATATCCATTTTCACCACTTAAAGATACCAGCTGGTCTCACTCATCTCACAAGATATCCCAAGGAAATCATCCAGATTTAAGGAAAGATCACATGCCCCCCAGAAAGGCAGTAAAAAAAATCAGTGCCAAGCTTGTATCCTGCCTCTAGGAAGTATACCCCCAAAGGAGAGGGCCCGATAGTACTGAAGCAGTGAGGAAGACCCCCTTCCCAGATAGAAAAAGAAACCATGAGGCAAGAAAAAATTCAAGCACAATGCAAATAATTAAATCACAACAGTAGCTGTTGCTTGTTGAAGCTGAATAGAGAAAATTATACCATCACAGGATTAAATGTCTCCAAGCGCAGAATTAACCTTCACCCCAAACCAGTTTTAGACCAAATCTCAGAAAGGGAATGTTAACTCACATTTGAATGTCAATCTTTCTGTCTAACCAAGAAGCCTTGCTGAATGTAACTCATCTTGGTTCCCTGTCATTAAAAGCTCTGCTTCATTGTTCAATTATTTCTTCAAAGTGCTGATTGTCCAGGGAAGTATTTCCTCCCAACAGCAGTGTAAAAATCTTAAAACAAACCTTCCCCTTTAAGAAAGCCAAGCCTCAGAAGCTCCGGAGACAGGAAGTCTAGGCGTATTGGCAAGAATGTAACAAGGGTGGAAAAAACAAAAGGAAATTGCTTCTAACTACTGGTTCTCCGAACTGTTTAGAAAGTTAACAAGAGGTTCTATAGAACTGGACAGAACTGGTAGAATCCCACCCCTGCTCTACAGTAGGAATTCTTTACACCCATTTCAGGTTAACAGGTAATATAAAAAGACATTAAACTTTAATCTCATTTCATCTGACTGATGAAGTAGCTAAACTGTTGAGGGATATTGTTAGCTTGAAAGGGAGCTACCAGATTTCTGATTTTTTGGTTACCAGAGACTAACAGGGTCTTTTCCAACAACTACAGAATGAATACACTCTAAGTCAAGGGTCTTCAAACTTGGCAAGTTTAAGACTTGTGGACTTCAACTCCCAGAATTTCTGAGCTAAGATGACTGGAGGAGGAATTCTGGGAGTTAAAGTTCACAAGTCTTAAAGCTGTCAAGTTTGAAGACCCTTGCTCTAAGTTCTTACTCTTACATCAAAACTTTCTAAAATGCACACAGATGAAAAACTCTATAGAGTTTCAAATGCAGTACTTAAGATAAAGGGAACTTCATTAATGAAGTTAAAAACCCACACACCCATCCATCCAAACATCAATGCAAAACCACAGTTCACCCTGTCTGAAAAGGACTCTCCAAAAGAAACAGACTTGTAGGCAGTGAATCAGATGAAAATCCCAGGGAGGATAAGCCAAAGGGCAAAGGGGGAGGAGGAGAAGGAGGCAGGGAGCAGATCAATCCACAAACCTGTAAATCCCAAAGCTAGTGCCCCTTAAAGGAGAAGACCCCTAGAAAGCACATACATACACCAGCCCTTTCACGCCAGCATAGCTAAAGACATGCCAAGCAGCACGGGGGGAGAATGATGTGACCTTTCGTAGATGAGCCAAGCCAAATTGGCTCTACTGAGCCTGGAGAGGACTCCTGCTGAGAAGCTAGGATATGCGGTTTGTGGGCATGCACACTTTAGAAACCCCATCCCACCCTCAGGTGTTTCAAATTGCGATGGGGCTGGGTTTTTTTGCTGCCAATGGAGAGACCCGATCAAAGCTGCTGCTGAGCCCAATGTACATAGCAGAGACGGTGGGGTTACTTTGGCCAGGCAAATTAACCCATTCCATCACATGCTACCAGAGTGGATTCCTGGGTGCTGCGCTACAATGTAGAAATGTGAAATAGGGCAGACAGCAGCCTCCTCTTTACCTCACGCCAGCTGCTCCGTTGCCTGTTTCACCATTGCAGCACTGCATCATGGAGTTTCCCCCACCCACCACCACCCAGATGCCCTCGCTTTTCCCAAGGATTGCTTTGCCTACCTGATTTGAGGCTCCTTCACATTTCTTGCCATCGTGTGCAGGAAAGAAACATTGTATTGGGCTAAAAAAACATGCACTTGGTTCCAACTTTGCACAATCTTTTTCTTTCATGAGAAGTTGTAATTAATTGATTGAACTTTTTTTTTAGACCCACACAAACTTTTCTTTCCCTGCACATGATGGCAAGAAATGTGAAGGAGCCTCAAATCAGGTAGGCAAAGAAATCATTGGGGAATTTGTTCTCCTGGCCAGCTTGCCCATGCAGCTTTCTGGCCAGGGGGAGAAGGCGAACGTTCTCCCAGCCAGTGCGGCCATGGCCATGTGGCTTCTCAGCTGGCATTCAGAGGCAAGCAGTAAGATCCAGTAAATGAGGGAAGCATTGGGAACAGTGGGAAGCTCTGGGAAGGGGCAGGATTTAGGAAGCAGCAGGAAGTGGCACTGGAGGCCAGGAATCATGGGGGGGGGGGGAGCAGCAGCTAGCTAGCTAGGTCACAAGCACCACATGCGATGGAGCCATGGCACTGGCAGTGAAGCAAGCCAGGCAAACTCAGGGATGGTGGCGGGAGACATCATAGCAGCCTAGGCCAGCCCAGGAATCAATTTGACTGGAGCGTGCAGCAGCGGCCTAGGCTGGCCCAGGAGTCAACTTGACTGGAGCTTTCTTGCAGGCTCACTCATCCAGGGAGATCAGGGTTATGGCAGAAGTCAGGCAGCAATGGCGGGTGAAGGCAGGTTAGCAATGGCAGATGAGATGTGGAATGACTGGATGGTGTGGGGTGACTGAGTGGGCAGAGCAAGCTGTGCAGGGAAGGCTGGAGCCAGCCAGTGGTGCAATTTGCTGGTTCTCCAAACTATGCAGAATCGTAACAACTGGTTCTATAGAACTGGTCCAAACCAATAGAATCCCACCCTTGGAACCATACTACAATAGTTATGGGGGACTTCAATTACCCTGAAATCAATTGAAAGACTAATTCTGCACCAAATGAAAAATCAGAGAAGTTCCTAACTAAGCTTTTTGTTCGTTAGTACAAAAAACTGGAAAGAGGGACACACAAGTAAGGCTGATTATCAGCAAATAGCCAAAACATGCAAAATCGAAGTCAGGAAAGCAAAGGCTCAGAATGAACGAAGACTTGCAATAAAAGTTAGAGATAATTTTAAAAAAAAGTTTCTTCCAACATAAATAAGAAAAAAAATCAAGAAAGTTAGTCCACTAAAGAGAGAAGATGACAAGGAAGTAACAGGCAACAGAGAGAAAGTAGGGCTTAACTCATTTTATTTTATTTATTTTTATTTATTTATTTGATTTGTCAATTGCTTACAAGATAACAGGTATAAGTAAAAACATAGTTTTGAATACATGAAATAGATACGTATAAGAAAAATAAAAAGAAACAATAGGACAGGGACAGAAGGCACGATTGGTGTGCTTATGCACGCCCCCTACAGACCTCTTAGGAAAGGGGTGAGGTCAATAGTAGACAGTCTAAGGTTAAAGTTTTGGGGGTTAGGGGAAGAAACCACAGAGTCAGGTAGAGTATTCCAGACATTGACCATTCTGTTGCTGAAGTCGTCTTTCCTTTGTTGTGATTAACCTTGATTTTGTATCTATTGTTTGCTCTTGTATTGTTATGGTTGAAGTTGAAGTATTCATTGACAGGTAGGACATTGCAGTGTATGATTTTATATACTATACTTAGATCGGACTGAAGGAGGCGTCATTCTAGGTTTTCTAGGTCTAGAATTTCGAGTCTGGTGGCATAAGGTATTCTGCAATGAGTAGAGGAGCAGAGAACTCTTCCTGTGAAATATTTCTGGACTTTCTCAACTGTGTTAATATCAGATCCAGACTGATGAGCTGTATTCAAGTATAGGTCTAGCAAATGTTTTGTATGCTCTAGTTAGTAGTGTGATATTATTAATTACCAACATTCATTATGTAACTGTCTACCTATCACATTAACTAGCTATTGTAATTGATTACTGCACTATTGCCATTGACCATGCTAGCCAAAAAATCCAAACCAAAAGAAAAGAAAAATATCTCTACCAATGACCTCCCAGACTCCTGCACATGTTTCAGATGTCTTGAAACCATCAATGAAAGTGAAATTTACATCAAATGCCACCTATGTGATAATCTAGCCCACCCTGCCTGCTTAAACGCAAACAAAAGCCTAGCTGATATGGTTAAAAATTCAGATACATTCTTTTATCTATGTCCATCATGTTCTCCTAAGCTAAACAAACTGAGTACCCTACCTGACAGAGTTGAAAGCATAGAATCACTCATTCACTCAATAGAAGAATGCTTCACAACACATTTTGAAACAACTATACAAGCAACCCTAATCTCATTTGGAAAAAAAAAAATACAGCACAGATAAGTGAGTACCTATCAGCTCAAAATCAAATCCCACAACAACCACAACAACTACCTCAACTACAATCACAACTACAACCAAAAATAACTACCAAACCACAGCCACAAACAATTACTATCCCTTCAAATAATTCCACAAATAATATCTCCTTACTCATCAGAGACACCATGGAACGTGAATAGAAACATCCAAATGCCATATTATTTGGTCTCGAAGACACCAACAAATCAGATGACATCACCAAAGTTCGTGATATCATAAGCAACTCAAATACAACAAACATCTCTCCTGAAGATATCATTGAAATAACCAGAGATGGCCCTGGATGCAAATACAATGATGGTTCTGTGCCCCCGGTGGCAGGACAGGGCGAACGGAGGTGAAGACGACTTTGAACACCTTTTCTGGTGCCAGGAGCAATCCCCCAGGGATACACGAACCCCGGAGAGGTTCGTGTCAACGTGGAGAACCTCGAGCGGCAGAGTGGGGAAGGCAACCCCCGAACAGCGAAGAGGGAAGCTCCCGAGCCCGGCGCAGAAGAGTAAGCTGTCATTCTATGGCGGCTTCAAGTCCGGTCTGCCACTTGGGTGAATAAGCAAAGCAGTGACAGCCTGCGAGGTCGAGAGTAACAGGAACAGAGAAACGGTTTATAACTTGGAACCTTTGAAGACTGAAGATAGCAGAATGACAGAAGAATGACAGCATAAATTCTTCTCTCCTGGTTGTGATTAGCACCTTTCAGAAGTCGGGCGGAAAGCGGCCAGAAAAGCAGCTGGGAAAATGAAAGGACTATAATGGAGAGCGGAAAAGCCTAAGCACAAAAGTGAAAGCGCAGATTTTACCCTGTGAAAGGGAAGCTCTGGGGAAAGAGGGAGATTGTTAAAACCAGGAGATCGGAGTCTGGAATTGGTGAGGGGCTTCATCTGATTTTTGGACCTTTCTTTTTGACTTTACTTGAGAAAAGGGAGGCGACGGAGGTGAAAAATACTGGCATTGATCGAGTCTGATGAATCCTCAGATCTGAGCACAACACGACTATCACATCTATTTAATATTGTGGAGAAGACAAAATGAGCATTATATTGGACTTTGGAAGATTTGTATGTTGATTTAAAAGTTGGAAAGCAAAGAAAGAAGAAGAAGCAAGAGGAAGAAGGCAGGGACAAACAGAAGGCTGGGAAAGACGGTTTTGGGACTGCAGATTAGTCAGCACATTACACCATTTGCTGATTGGAATGCTGAAAAGAATCCTCTAGCTGGAAGATGGACTTTTAACTCACCCAACTTGCTTCCTTTATTACGTGGTACTACTTAATATTACTAGTTTGGCACTACTTTCTCCTTAAGATGACTTCCTTGCTTTTTGTTTGTTGATTCTCTGAAGCTGTGGTAATCTCTCTCCTACCCTTTCTCTTATTGTTTTGCCCCCTGCCTCCCTATTGTATCTCCTAAATAGTTTACATAATTCTACTTATTTTGGGGGGGGGAGAGAAAGAGGGGGGTATACTATTATTATAGAGTTAAGAGATTACTGTTGTAAGTATTAATAGTAAAGAGGGATAAACTCTGTTGATATAAACTATTTATAAATTATTTAGACTACTTAAGACATTTAAGATTAATTCCTTAAAGTGTTAATCGATGTACTATTGCTGACCAATTTTCTTATTACATAGACTAGAATACTGTAGTAGATATCTATTTATGATATAGGGGAAAAGACTGTGGAGTGAGATATTAAATTGAAATACGAGAATAGACTTTCAAATACAAGACCCAAACACTGAATGGTGATTTGGGATAATATATCTAAAATTGTGCATCAACAAAAACAAATACTTAGAGAGATGACATCCACGACAACTATGGCCTTAAAAACAGGAAGGAAGGCTACCCCGACCCTATCGACTACATTGACACCCACCCCACCAACAACTCAAAAAACTATTGAGGAGTCCTTAACAGGGGGAAAGCAGCCTAATGTCCCCAACATTAATATACAAACTTTCTTATTATCCTTGCAGGAAGCTATATCTAAAATGCAAGAAATGATGATTAAAAATCACAATGAAACTAGAGCAGATATAAGCGAATTTAAAGATGAGATGGGGAAACTGAAGGCTGAAATGAAAGCAGATATATCGAAGGTGGGGGGGTAAGATAGGGTCTCTACAGCAGGCCATGGAGAAAAATGAAGTGAAAATAAAAGATATAGAGAGTAGAACAACACGCATGGAGACTAACTTTGAAAGGATGGATGAGGAATTTAAAAATGTACTTAGAGAAACGGAAGACTCACTGGTTCACCTCGAGATGGACAAAGCAATGGCGTATTTAAGGTTCCAGAATGTGGCTGAAGCAAAAAATGAAGAATTGGAACATTTGATGGCAGAAATATTGGCTGAATGGTTAGGAAAAGAAAAAGATGACCTAATTAAAGAGTTTGATGAGGTATATAGGGTTAGCACAAGCTACACCAGACGCAACAACTGCCCAAGAGAAATCCATATCCGCTTCTCTAGGAGATGGCTGAGAGATTTAATTTTGAAAATGTCTAGGGAGGAAACGATATCATATAAAGGCAGAGAAATTATGATTTTAAAACAAATTCCAAAGAAAGTGAGGACGATAAGACAAGATTATAAATTTCTAGCTAATGATTTAAATAAAAAAGGAATCCAATTTAAATGGTTAATCCCGGAAGGGATGTTAATTACGTGGAAAGAGAGGAAAATCAAAATAGAATCGATAGAACAGGCCCAAGACTTTTATCAACAGCTCACGGATACGGATGGTCAATCCACTAAAGAAGAACTTAAAAGGAGACCACAGGAGGACCGATATCATCACAGAACCCAAAAGGAATGACTTTCTCCAATTTCAGGAAGTGATAAACCACAACCTGGGAGAGAAGAGCAAATCCCACAACAACAACAAGAAGAGAATCAAATCATTACTAGGCAAAAATCTAAGCAGACGTAGATAAATGGTGGAGGGGAAGAAGTTGCTCTCCATCAATATAAATGGATTAAATTCAATATCAAAAAGAAAAAGGATATTTTCAAAACTTATTCGACATAACACAGATATAATATGTCTTCAAGAAACACATATTTCAAAAAATGATGAAAGACATCTAATTTGTCCAAAATTAGGGAAACTTTTTACGGCACCGGCCGATAAACACAAGAAAAAAGGAATTGCAATTTACGTAAAACAAGATGTAAAGGCAGAATTAACCTGGTCAGATCCCGAAGGAAAAACTCTGGTTATACAAGTTTGGATAAACCACATCACATTTTTACTTGTAGCAATCTATGCCCCAAATGAAGACCAAGGGAAAAATTTTAAACACCTCCACCAAAAAATTGTAGGCTTCGAAAAAAGGAACATTTGCTTGATTGGCGATTTTAACTCCATTGCAGACTACCAAAAAGACCATAGTAATATGGGAAAAAACAAGAAGGGGAAAAGGGAACTTTCTGAGGCATGTAAGGAAATGATGAAAGAGTTAAATTTAAAAGATTTATGGAGGGAACAGAACCTGGAAGAGAAACAATTTACATACTATTCCAATCCACATAAGACTTGGACTAGAATAGATATGGCTTGGATGGATTTGGATTTGGCTAATGAAATAAAAGAAATTAAAATCCTACCAAATGAATGGGCTGACCACAACCCAATACAGCTAATTTGGAGAGACAGGAGAGGAATAAAAAAAAGATGGACACTAAATATCCAAATAGTAAACGAAGAAGAGTATATCAATAAGCTGAAAGAGGAGCTAAACTATTTCCTAAAAGATAATAATAATGAAACAACTTCAAAACAGAATATTTGGGATACTATGAAAGCAATTATAAGAGGTACAATTTCCTATAATGCTATGAGAAACAAGAGAACTTATGCCCGACAAAACGTATTACAACAACAAATCAAAGACTTAGAAATACAATTACAAAAAACCCCTAAGATCCAAGGAATACAAAACCAGTTAATATTAGCCAAACATAAGCTGAATTTAATTGAACAAGATAAAATAGAAGTTAGTTTGAGAAGGTCCAAACAAAATTATTTTGAACACGCTAATAAACCAGGAAGATGGCTATCTTATAAACTTAAAAAAGAAAAAGAAAAGAGACTGATACACCAACTAATAGATGAGAAAGGCATACCACAACATGAGATTGAGAAGAAAAAAGATATTATATTAAACTATTTTCAAAGATTATATAAAAAAGAAGAAATCAATGAAGACAAAATAAGAACTTATCTGGAGAATACGAATGATAAAACAATAGGGGAAGGAGAGAAAGAATTATTAAATAAGGATATTACATGGTCTGAGTTGAAATCTGCAACGGAGAACTCTTTTCCAACAGTGACCACAACATCATTGACTTTTGTCTCACCATACGACCACACAAAAATCATCACAATGATGGAATCCCCAATTATAACTTCAAAAAAGGCAACTATGATCTTATAAACAACGATCTCTCATCCCTTGATAGGCAATTTCTATTCTCTGGATGCAATACTGTAGAAGACCATTACAACATATTTTTACTTGAAGTCAAAAGAGTTATCAAACTATAGGTACCATTAACAACTCCCAAAACCAGAAAAAAACAAATTGCCCATAACAATAAGAAAGCTTCAATCCAAAAAGAAGTCACTTTGGCGGAAAAACAAATCTGGTCACATTGCCAACTTCAAAAGCCAATCCAAAATTTATGCCACCGGATTAAAACTGAATGCACCAATTATCAGATTAAACAAGAAGAAAACCTTCTATGCACCAATTCCACCCATGCTTTCTACAATTTTGTAAGCAACAAACTAAAAGACTTAAGGTCCATCCCACCCCTGAAAGGACCTAATGGTAAAGACTGCAACGACAACACTATTAAAGCCAACCTCTTTAACACATTCTTTGGCTCAGTATTTGTAAACAGCAATGGATCATGCCCAGCATTTCCTAGTCAAACCATAGACAGCTACAATGACTAATACATATCGATTTTACAGAAGACAATGTTGAAAAAGCACTACACAATCTAAAACCATCTCTGTCTATTGGATTGGACTGAATATGTGCCTACTTCTTAAACAAGCTATCTACTGCCATAGCTGAACCTCTAAGCATAATCTTTGAAAAATCTTTCAGTTTTCCTTGCCAAAACTATGGTCACAAGCCATGGTCATCCCCATCTTCAAAAAGAGAGACCCCAGCCTAGTTGAAAATTATAGACCAATCTCTTTATGCTGCGTCACCTGCAAAGTCATGGAATCAATTATTAACCATCCTCCACTTAGAAACAAACAACTTACTCTCTAATAAACAATTTGGTTTCAGGAAAAAACTATCATATAATCTGCAACTCTTACACTACAAAAACATATGGACGACACAAATCAACCAGGGCAAAGCAATAGACACAATTTATAGACTTCTGTAAAGCCTTTGATTCAGTGGTACACGACAAATTACTCCTAAAACTAAAATCTTATGGTATCTCTGGACAACTGCATAACTGGATAGAAGCATTCCTGTCAAACAGACAACAAATGGTCAAAATAGGGATCAATCAAATTCTGTAACTGTCAAAAGTGGTGTCCTCCAAGGCAGTGTTCTAGAACCAACCCTCTTCATATAGAAGTGGACTATTAAGAAGTTTCACAAATAAACCCAAATATTGTATCTCTCTCTGTCTCTTTTGTTCTCCAATATTGCTTTTAGTTGCTCAATAAGTCCCAGAGTATGAAGTCCCTGAAACAGCCAAAAATTACCTAGATTGTTCAAGAGAGTTTGAGGCCAGACAGACATACAATAATGAGAAAATTCTTCCTTTGATCCCGATATCTAATCCTCCTAAAATCTCAAAATTAGCCAAAATACAACCCACCAGCATATTTTTAAGCAGCAACTTTTGGCAACTCTGCCACCCCGCAACTAGAGGCCTTTTTGCTACCAGTTTCCCATTTTTAAGTCAGATCTTAGGTGGATTCCTCTTATCCCCTGGGATGTCTCCTGTCCAGTCTTTGCCTTTTTTTCGTGTTTACTTAGGGCTGGATCTCAGGCAGATCACAGGTGGATACGTAAGAACATTACGAGATAAAGAAGATTCTTGATTCCAGTTTGCATAGAGGACAATTACAATATTTAATTCAGTGGAAGGGGTACCCTTTCTCTGAAGCCACTTGGGTAAAAAGTTGGGATGCAAAAGCAGATAGTGTTCCAACCTGGTTTCACAAAATCACAAAACACACTCCTTGTCCCAACAAAACCCCTTTTTATTAGGCTAATGTGAATTCCTATCATTCACATTGTCACTGGAGTTTGGAAGGGAGTGACCAGACTTGGCGGGAGTTCAGAATGAAGGTGGATTGGAGAATGTGACTTGAGGGTCATCAGAAAGGGTGTTGGAAGTGAGTTTAATTTGGCAGGGGGAAATGTGGGATTTCAGATTTGGGTTTTCCCAGATGTGCCAATATGGCTTTCTAATAAATTCTTACTTGGATGGACTTTGTCTTTGAGTGCTGAATTGAGATGGAGAGTTTGGTTGGAATGCTGACATCAAGCCATTCTCTGAAATGAATCCCAACATGACAAACTCTTTATATTTCTGTTATTGAATTACCTTTGTTACCTCTGGGGATATTTGGAGCAGTTTTAGAGAGAGCTTTGCCATTATAGATGCACAGTGGGTTCTAAAAAGAATCTGCAGACTGAAATGAAATGTCTTCTAAACATGGATTTTTTTTCCTAAGTGCACAATATGAAATGCACATTTTGCTAAATATCATATTAGTTTCTCCAAAGGGAAGCAAATTATTCTCTGGTGAATCCTGTAACTCTGATTATGTTATACCATAACTCATCTTTTAAAAAGAAGGGGGGAAATCATGAATTTTAGCAAAAATAAAAAATATTATGTATTCTATTTTGCTGCTTTTTAGCAGTCTGAACTAAAATCATAGGCCAATGCAAAGCTGAAGTTATGTCCCTATTTTTATATTTGGTAACATGATTATTCAGAAGTTGGAGCGTAATTTATATTAGACGAAAGGAAAAGTTAACAATATTTTTTTTCTCCCTCTGAGTAAAAATCTACAAAAATGTCAGTGGTGCAAACCAACATAGATTTACAGAAATTCCTATCTAAAGTCTATTGGGATTAATTTCTACTGAATGAACACAGTGGGTCCATAGAAATATCTGGATATCTGGGTTTATAAAGAGATATGTTAAAAGTTGTGAAGAATTTTGTGGGAAGGGACAAAGAAAAAAATGACAAGAAATCAAATTCCAAGACTTTAGCTGAAAGGATTTAAAGATCAAGGTTATTAAAAGTAAAGGAAGGAATATAAAGTTGGTTTATCTGATCAAAGCTAAAATAAATATGTTGTTATCTCTTGTAACCCTTAATAGATTTTTGCTGGCCAGGACTGAATTATGAGGCTTTAAACATTTGCATATATGAGATGAGATATGGGGAAAAAAGAGATCACAAATTCCAGAGGTTAAGGACACAGAATTATTTATTTTAAGCAAGATGCCACAACTTCTTACACATTATCATGTACATCCCCTGAACCTAACATGATAATGAACTCGAAATAAGGCTTGGATAATTTTTCATTACTTTTCTTAAATTGTTTCAGGAAATAGAAATCATGGTAATCTTGCACATAAGATAATCACATGGTGGGGTGTAGAACTGAAATTGTTGGTTTTTCTTTCATGGGTCAGTGGACACAGATAATCCAAATTTGTATTTTACTTTAGATTATGAGGCATCCTGACTGCTTTGGGAATAGAATGCCAGCATATGGTTGTTGGAGACAATATGCTAATTCTGTAAACCACTTAGAGAAGGCTGTAAAGCACTGTGAAACAGTATATAAGTTTAAGTGCTACTGCTATTTAAATCAATGTCATAATATTAGTAGGGTTAATATTACCATTAATATTAATGGTAATAATTCTGCCCCTCAGAATTGCCTTTTTACTGCTAGATTTTTCAAATTGACATAAGTTATTCAGTCAACCATTTATACATATGGCTCAATGGCAGAATGAATACCCAATCACTGGTATCCCTACTTTAATGTGATCTTGTAGATTAGAAAAGTCTTGTGTCTGAAATCCTGGTGTCCAGCTGCCAGTCAGAATAGGCACTATTAGGACAGAAAGGCAGTAGCCTAATCTGATCAGAATTATATGTGTAGGATGTTTGTTGCATAAAAATCAATAGGAAATGCAGGTGGGGATTACACTAAAATGTATGGCAGGAAGTTGAGAAAGTCTTCATCTTCCTATTAGATTGAGTGAGAAAATAGTAATCCACAAGAGTTACTGTTCTAGAACAGATTTCATTTATTTCAGCCAGTTTGTCTTTTTAAATGATGAGGATTTGGAGCTGATATTCTCCCCTTAACTAACCAGGTCCTATTGCTAGATCCTTACCAATGCTACAAGATATATGGCAAAAATAGTTCAAGCAAGCATTTCTGTAAATATCTTTATTGTGAGAGTGGAGCCTAGATCTGCATTTTTTATTCTATTGTGTTCTATTCATGCAAAGTCTTTGCTTAATATGCATTTGTTTAGTAACCACTCTGTTATGACGGGTTAAACAAAGAGATTGATAACCAATAGTATTGACTGCTGCAGTACCCCATAGTCACATGAACAAACTTGGGCTCACTCACTGCCATTTGGTCCTATCTATCTGATCCTGCTTGCCAATGTGCCCACTACACCATATGCTAGTACTATACCACCTGGAACCTTATTTCTCACTGCATTCTTTTGCATATCAGTAAAGCCATGGGATCTCTCACAGGCCATCTCTAGTCACACTTAAGCATGAAAAGCCAGCTGATTATCTTTGAGTCAATCATTCTGTCTCATTCCAGCTTATCTCAGAGTTTTTGTTGTGGGGAAAAATAGGAGGAGGAAGAAGCATTAAATATGTTTACCATCTCGAATTATTCATAAAAATAATAAAGATTGGGTTAAAATCTTTTTTAAAAAATTAAATAATCATTTACATATATGTAATTCTGTTTTCTCATATGTCTGCGATACAATTATTTGCAGTTAAAATAAGTTTTTCCAGACTCACTTTATCATATGAAAAAATGAAACAGATTCCACTCACTTAGAACAAGCATTAAAGTTTTTTGGGAAGGGAAGTTGAATCTCATTTGAATGTATATCCAATGTCATTTGATGAGCATATGGAAACTATTGATTGTATCTGTGCCTTTGACAGGGACAAATGCTAAACATGGATTACGCTGTAAGGCATGCAAACTGAGCATTCACCACAAATGTGCAGAGAGCACTGGACAGCAACGGTGCATGGGAAAATTGGTAAGCCAATATAATTATTGAATAAACCTGCAAATAAGGCTCAGTAAGAGATGTTGGTCCAACGGATCCCTCCAAACTTCTTGATTTAGCTGAGTTAAAGAAATATACTTGCATTACTACAAGGTTATAGAAATCATTCCCTGTCTCTTTATGTTTGTGTAGCAGGTGCCTATAGGCAAAGATAATACTGTGTGTTTTTATTTTGTACATTCTTCTTTCTACAAGGACTGTATTGCTGATTTCTACAATCTTCTGGTCCTTCTTACTGTGCCTTTGCCTATTTCCATCCTTTCCTTAGTTTACAAGCAATGGCAAGACTGAATAAGTGAAGCAGTATGCTGTTCTTGTCTTATACTCTGATTTTCGATAGTTTGCAGATTTCCAAATCCATAAATTTGTCAAAACACAAGTAAGTGGGTAATAATAGGGCCACCTAAATTCTGGACTGTGCTCTAAGTTCAAGCAGAAAAGCAAATTTGGTTTCCTGGTTTCTTTCTGAATCAGAACAAAAGTCCTATTAGTTCCTGTCCAGGAAGGCTCCATCTCAGACTTACCTTGCAATACTTTAATGTGCAGATGCCATTGGTATTAGTTTAATGGTTCTATTCAAATATTTATTTTGCAATGTAAACCTGTAGTTATGTACATTTTGATAATTAAGAATTTCTGAGTCTTTCTGAATTTCTAAAAAATTCTGAATTACCATATTTTTTGCACTATAAGACACTCTGGATTATAAGACGCATATTAGCTTTAGAGGAGGAAAACAAGCAAAAAAAACCTGCCTCCCAGCATCCATCCAATACACATTATCGCAGCCCCAGCATGTGACTCATCAGGGCTCCACTCCATTGCACCCACCATCAGTCAATTGAGCTGAGCTGCTGCCGCTGCTGGGGAGCACTGGAACTTTCTCTGCCAAGTGGCTGATTGGCAGTTGAATCGACCTCTTGGAATACCATGATCAGCCGTTCTAGGCGGTGGGGATCACCACTGCCACTGCTGGCCATTCTCCGCCACCTGTTCGCTGCCTGCTCATTCGCAGCTGCCCATTCTCTACCTGCCCATTCACTGCGGCCTGCTTGCTGCCGGCCCATTTGCCACAGCCTGTTTGCCGCCAATTGCTATGACCCATTTGCCAATTGCTATGACTCATTCACTGCCGCCTATCAGTGGTGAATGGATGGCAGCAAACAGGCAGCAGTGAATGGGCAGAGACAAAAGGGCGGGCAGCAAACAGGCAGGTGGAAGGTTCCAGTATTCCCCAGAGGTGGTACACCAACTCGCCTTGGCCCGCTGCAATAGTCACACTATAAGTCGCACAGACATTTCCACCCACTTTTGGGGGAGGAAGTGTGTCTTAGAGTGTGAAAAGTATGGTATTTTTTCTCAGAGTTACTTAATAAATCCAAAGAGCATTTTCACGACTGGGGGGAAAGTGCAGCTGCTGTTAGAGCAAGTGCTAAGTGAATGAGCTCTGAAATGCCTTTTTGCCTTCAAATTTAAATGTGTGCATCTATTGCCTCTAGTTCTCCTAGTATCATATCTTCATTTCCTTTCTCTTTCTTTCTAGCCCAAAGGTTTCCATCGTTACTACAGCAGTCCCCTTCTCATTCAGGAGCAGTTTGGCTGCATCAAAGAAGTAATGCCAATTGGTAAACTCT
This sequence comes from Pseudonaja textilis, assembly GCF_900518735.1. The sequence goes on along the minus strand of NW_020769421.1, from coordinate 131,589 downwards.
GATTAATTTTCTGATTTTTATAAGTTTCTGTGCTATGAACCTTGATGTTCAGTGGCCGATATAAACCTTTATATGTTTTCATTGATGACATTCATTTTCCTTCCTGGAGTTGTCCAAATCTTGTTGAGGAGGAAAATTTCAACAAAGGAAAAAACACACAAATGTTCCAAAAAGTTCATAAACCTGAAAATTCCCATGCCAAGGCACAAAGTTTGAGGACTGTTAACAGCATAAACATGATATGATTTCAAGGTTTTTTCTTTAAAAGTCACAGGAATGAGATTCTAATGAGGAATGGAGGTTTTACAGTCAGACCATAATTAAATATAATTGCATTTGATTAGTTAGTTTAGACAGCTGAAAGTAAATAAATAAGTAGCAGGAGATGAATTGCCCATATCTAACAAAAATAAAAGCATTTAGGCAACTACAATGTACCCAAGTAGCTACCTGGATGAATTATAATGTAAATTATAATGTAAATGTAAAGCCCAGGCAGCAAAAATCTCAGACAAACCAGCAACTAAAACTGAGAAGTCCGAGTGCATTCACTCAGCATGGGGGACAACCAGCAAATATCAGGGAGAGGGGGAGCTTAGCAAACTCTCTGAAGACAAGGAAGAAATACATAGAGTAAAACCAGATAGAAGATCAGGGCCCCAAGGGACAAGCCAGAGACCCCTGTGTTGTGCAGGCTGCAAAGGAAACCACCCCTGGGAGGTTTGCAAATTCAGGGATGCAATCTGCCACCGATGTGAGAAAAGGGGGCATACTGCTGAAGCATGCAGAGCAAATCTGCCAGCATACCCCAATCAGAGACAAGCAGGTTTCCCTAATCAGCCACATGGTCCACAACAAAGGGGATTCCAGAGACCACCCAATTCAAACTACAGGCGGGAAGATAATAGAATGGAGAGGGACAGAGACTATGAGCACACAATAGTGGGGCATTCTGACCCCCATACATCAAAGAAATTCAACATCACAGTGATAATAGAAGAAAAACCTTGTAATATGAAAATTGACTCTGGATCCTTTATATCTATGGTGTCCTGGACAACTATAAAGGAAGAAATCCCTGGCATAACTTGAGAACAACTAAAACCACAACATTTAATACTAAAAGTCTACCAAGGAAACACAATTCCCATATTAGGAAGAGGAATTTTTCCAGTAAAATTCAGAAACTTCACTGGTGAATTGACTTTAACTATCTTGGACAAAGAAGTACCAAGCCTCCTCGGGATAGAGTGGTTTAGAGCCATAGGAGTGGAGGTGACCACCCAGACCATGCAAGCAGAGGAGTACAATCAAATGAAAGAGGACCTACAGACTGAATTCAAGGATGTTTTCGATGGAAGCCTAGGCAAGTACAGTATATGGGGACCCCTACTTCTTTCAACCTTGATCCAAAAGTTTCCCCTGTCAGAATAAAACCAAGGCCTTTTGCCCTGAGACCCAAGGTGGATGAACAATTAGATAAACTAATAGCCCAAGGAGTCCTAGAGCCAGTTGATCATGCTAAGGGGGAGACCCCTATAGTCACCCCAGTTAAACCAGATGGGTCCATTAGGATCTGTGCTGAGTATAAAATTTCCATAAATACTGCATTGCAACAGAGCGCATACCCAGTGTCAGTAGTACAACATCTGTTGCATTCAATAGGAAAAGGGAAATATTTTTGCCAAATTAGACTTGGCTCAAGCCTATCAGCAGTTACCTGTGGATGAAGAAACAGCAGAAGCTCAGACCATTGTAATCCACAGGGGTGCTTTCAAATGCAAAAGACTGCAATTTGGGGTCAGCATAGCCCCAGGACTATTTCAAAGCTTAATGGAATGCCTACTACAGGGCATTGTGGGGGTGGTACCTTATTTTGATGATGTCCTCGTGGCAGCAGAGAACAAAGAACAACTTAAACAACTTAAAATCAAAAAAAGAGAAATTCCACATAGCACTATCAAGTGTTGAATTTCTGGGATATCTAATTGATGAGTCAGGTATACACTCCACAGATAGTAAAATAAAAGCAATTAAGGAAGCTCCCACTCTGGGGAGGGGTGGTGAGGCAAGGATGAACAGAGGTGTAGAAGTCTGCTCATGGTTCTCACCTCTTCTTGCTGTTGGTGCGATCCCTCGGGGTGCACAAATCCCAGAGAGAAGTGTGCTGGTGTGGGGAAACTCGAGCTGCAGTGAGGGGAAGACAACTCCCATTGCAGCGAAGCGAAACCCTCCAGAGCACAACGAGCAAGAGACCACTGTTTTGTTAATGGCGGCCCTGAAGTCCGGTCTGCCACCGATGAAAGGAAGCAAGTGAGTGACAGATTATGGTGGTCAATGGTGAAAGGTGCGGGCGAGGAAGTTTGCGATAGTGATAGAGTTCTGAGTGCTGTGGATCCACAGAAAGTTGCTGAAAGAATCTGATCGGAGCCCTAAAAGAAGGCGACTAAGGAACGGAGGTGAGGTGGGTGAAAATGAAAGAGCTTGACAGATAGAAAATAAGGACAGTAACAAATAAAGCAAAGAAGACTGGGAGGTTGGCAAGGTTTGCTACATTGTTATTAATGGAAGGAAATTTAGCCGTTGGAAGGTCTAGGGGACTTGGATTACTTTCTTTTTGAAAGACTGCATTAAATTCGAGACGAGAAGATCGGAGCAAGTGAAATAAGCGGAGATAATGCAGTGCAAAAGGAGATACCTAGAAACTTTTCAGAAACTTTGAAAAATCCTTTGGCCGCTGATCCAATGGTGCATCAGTCCAACTGAATAGTCTGCCTCAATTGAAGAAATATAGAAAAACTGAATTTAAGAACCCCTAGACGAAAAGAGAACTGGATATAACTGAGTGAGCTGAGATTTTGAAAGGACATTGTTATTACTCAGCAATTTTCTATTTCTGGCTATTTGGATTACAAGCATGTAACTTCAGAGATTGAAAGTTGAACAGTTACTTTAAGATTCTTTCCCCTTTCTCTATTTTTCCAATCATTTTCTGGTGTTTTGATTAGTTAACGCTTCTCTCTCAATTTTTTTTACAGTGTTATTTAAGTATATACGTGTGTGTGTGTGTGTGTGTGT
>NW_020769421.1:76410-108511 GCF_900518735.1 Pseudonaja textilis | reverse complement strand
TTAAGTTTTCGCGGGTACTTACATGTATGGTATTCAGCTTTGTTTGGGTATTTTCCCACATCAGTGTAGTTGTGCTTTTAAAGTTGTAGCAATGTTTCGGCAGAATCTCATCTGCCATCATCAAGGCTTCTGTATTCTGTATACAGACGGACACAATACAGAAGCCTGATGATGGCAGATGAGATTCTGCCGAAACGTTGCTACAACTTTAAAAGCACAACTACAATGACGTGGGAAAATACCCAAACAAAGCTGAATACCATATGTGTGTGTGTGTGTGTGCGCACGCACGCGCGTATGTATGTATGTATGTTCTGTCTCACCTGTAGCCACAAGGTGAGAGTCCAAATTTCCAAAGGAAAATACACAAACAGACAGGAACAGGAACGACAGAGTTAACTTCCTTTGGCTGAATCTGTCTTTGGCAGTTTTCCCAGAAGCTGCCTACCAAGTCTGATAACGAGCAGAACCATAAATCAGAGGCAAGCGCTACACAGAATAATTTGTCTGAACTGATAACTTAAATAAACAAGTTGACCCGAACAGGGATTCAGAGCTAACACGCCTCCTTATATTCCCTGAGGGGCGTGTCAGTCTCTTTTCTCAGTCTCTGATTTGACATTTCCTTTTACGTTGTATGTCACGTTTCTGCCTGCATCTTTGCCTTGCATCAAACCAGCATTTCTCGGCTTGATCTTCAGCCAATGACTCTGGCACGCTCTCCTGATTATCTGCTAACACCTGAGGCACAATCAGGGAGGAAGATTCTGGGGAAGAAGATGACTCCGAAACTTCCAGCAAAGCAGGCTCAAATCTTAGAGCCAAGTCCTCCTCTTCCTCCTGACTCCCGTCTGTGTCACTCAACAAAGCAGGCTCAAACCTTAATGCCAGATCTTCCTCATCACTCGAGCCTATGTCTTCTGACAGAGCAGGTTCAAATCTCCAAGTCACAACATATATAAAGGGAACTTGCAGACCCAGATTTAAAAGAGATATGTGTAATGTAGTAACTATTAGAAAATTATTATTGTGTCTTTTTCTTCTTTTTTAAAGTGTTAAAAAAGTTAAATTATGGGAATCTAAGGGGGGATCAATTATGTGATATGTTTAACCACAGGGATAGCACCTTGTAATTGGCAAATAGGAGTGTTGTATTATTGTTGTTACTTTTTCTTATTATTATTGTTACTAAGTTGACAATGTGTGAATTGCTGGAATGATGAATTAATAGATGAGTAAATTGGAGACCTGACACAATAAGAAGTTAAAATATAATAAATATGAAGATATATATAATAATGTATTAAGGATTTAAAGAAATAGATCAAGCAATGTATTGGAAAAAATATAAAAAAAGATGGGAAAAGCTTGAAGATTAAAATTAAAGAAAATATATAAAGTAAGTTTAAGAAAACATGATAGTCCTATTTGGCTGGACTCACACATTGTGCAAAGCTCTTTTGAATTATATTCACAGTTCAAACCCCAAAAAGCTCAAGAACATTTTAGCTGAGCAGCTTATGTGACTCCAGCCTAGTTCTTTTTCAAAATTGTTGGGTAGACATTGTGAGCAATGCTGTAATCTTATCAGTTTCTCCTTTACAGCCTCCCTAACTTTACAGTACTTAATGTCTACTTGTTTATCCCTGCTTCCAATTTCTTTGTTGCCTCGGCTGTCCCAGCTTTGTGGCAGCCATGATGACTCTCTCTTCTCATTGTGGGAGAGGGAAGAAGCCCTGAGTCCAGCAGGAGAGTTGCTGATCTCTGCAACCTGCAGGGTGTCCCTCTTTTGTTCACCATCCCTACAGGGTGGCTTTAGTTCCTTTCAGAGCCCTCCAACAAGAATAACTCAGTGTGGGAGTGCGAAGACCCACTCCTTACATCCAATAGCGCTGAAACATCAACCAGAGTGGTCCTTAATGGAACTACATCTACATGGAGGGAATTAAGCAGTGGAGTACCACATGGTTCAATCTTAGGCCCAGTACTCTTCCATATCTTCATAAACGACTTAGATGAAAGAATAGAAGGGGAACTTACCAAATTTGCAGATGATACTAAGCTGGCAGGAATAGTTAACACCCTAGAACAGAGGTCAGCAACCCATGGCTCTGATGGATCTTGATAGACTTGAACACTGGGCCCTATCTAACAAAATAAAATTCAATGTAAAGAAATGTACAGTCAAGAAAAACAAAAGTACATATATACATGGGTGAAACCAGGCTTTAAACAGTAACTGTGAGAGGAATCTACTGCATCCAGTTTTGGTCACCACACTATAAAAAAAGACTCTAGAAAAAGTGCAGAGAAGATCAACCAGATGATGAGGAGACTGGAGACTAAAACATATGAAAAACGGTTACAAGAACTGGACATGGCTAGTCTAGTGAAGAGAAGGACCAGGGAAGACATGATAGCAGTGTTCCAATGTTTGATGGGCTGCCACAGAACAGCTTGCTTTTGGAATTTGTGGAAGGTTGATCACTGGAAGCTTTCAAGAGCCATTTGTCAGAAATGGTGTAGGATCATCTGCTTAGGTGGGGGGTTGGACTAGATGACATACAAGGTCCCTTCCAACTCTGTTAATCTAATCTAATCTTTTATTAGCCCTGTCCAGCAGGAGCCTGCTGCTGGCCCACTTCTTCTGCAGCCACTTGATGCCACTTGCACACATTGTCCTCGGCATTGTCCTCGGCCTTCTGTAGCCAAGAAACAGGCTCCAGATTGACACATCCGGTGGCCCCTGGCCTCATTTCGCTGTCAGTCCTTCCGGAAAGGCCTCTGCAGCCAAGAAGTGAAGTCCAGATTGATGCTTACATTGTCCCAGTGTCCATTTTGCCATCAGAGACCTTCAAGAAAGGCCTCTGCAGCTGATAGCAAAGCTCCAAATCAATCCTGAAAGCCTCTGACAGTGAGCAGTCCCATGCGTGTCAATCTGGAGCCTGTTTCTCAGCTGCAGAGGCCTTTCCTGAAGACCTCTGACAGCAAAATGGAGGCTGGAGGTGATGCACGCAAGCAGTGATAGACAGCCACAGAGGAAGTGGGCCAGCAAGACAAGTATCAGGATGTGAAAGGCCTGGCTGCAACTGTTCAAAGGTAAATAGTATGGCAACTCTACCCCCCCATCCCCACCTTAGCTTAATTTTTATGCGCCTTACCCCACCCCATGCACCCTAGTGGCATTTGATCACAAGGCAAGGAGGTATTGAGAAATGTTTCCTCTTTTGCATTTGAGCATCCAAGAAGGGACAAAAAAGAAAGAAAAAGAAGGAAAGAGGGGAAGGAAGAAGGAAGAAAGGAAAATGAAGAGAGAAGCATAAAGAAGAAAAGTGAAAAAGGGGAGGGGAGGGAGGGAGGAGATTATAATGAGAGGGAGTCAGATTCTGAGGGAAGTCCTGCCTTAGCACTTGGCCACCAACAGCCCTGCTGTCCTTTTGCCATTCCCTTGTCCCCTCTTCCTGACCTTTCCTCATGGTCTCTCATCCTATTGCTGAGGATGCTTTGGTTACAAAGCCGGGTCTCCTCACATGTAGAGGAAGTGGGCTGCCCTCTGACCCACACACTTTGCCCTTCTGCATATGCCCTAGGAGAGTGAGAAGAGCAACAGCAGCCTTGAGGAGGAGGTAAGCGCAGCTGGGTACCCCTCAGGGAAGCAGGACTGGGCTGTAGGGCCCTGGGAACTTGAGGGCCAGATTGGGTGCTTGTCCTCTGCTGCCCAGGGCTCTGGGCAGCCTGCGCTGCTGTCTGGGGGTCCTCTGCGTAGTCTGAGAAGGACAGTGAAGTGCCGCTGAAGAACAAAGTTTTGGCACTCACCCTGGTCTTGCCTTCCTCTGCTGGAGAAAGGGATTCCCCAGACCTGCCTGGGCCACCACTGGCACCCCCCGACACAAGCAATGTCAAGCTGCCCACACAATGCCATGGCTACTCCAGCTCCCCAAGGTCAACCACAACCCTGATGTGGCCCTCAATGACATCAGGTTTGACACTCCTGATATATAGTTTCTATAGCTCCATCCTGGATCTCTGAATCACAGGATTATATTAAGGTAAATTATAATAAATCAGCTAAATATAGCTAGAATGATTGTGGTTATGAGAAAACCTGCCTAAGAATTTCCAGTTCTGTAAAGCTTTCAGGCAAATAGGTATACAATTTCATTGCAAAACTTGTTCATTAATTTGGGATAGAATGGGGGGAAATGGCCAGAACAATGCCAAAATACATATCCCAATCACTTTATCTTAAAGCTTACCTTTTAACCAGCCAAATTAGTGGCAAAATCTTTTTATTGCAGTCTTACAATGGAGAAAGTTGAAGCTTCCTGCTTTTGTAAAGATGGGTTTGTCTGTGTCTGTTCATTATTTTAATACCTTCTATTAAACTCTGCATCAGTAAGAACAAAGATCTTATTTTTACCTATTGGCATATGTCAAATGCAGCATTCATTACAACTTAGATGATACTTCTTTATTTGGATTTTTATAATAAAATAGTGTAGATAATAGTTCCACATTTAATTAAAGATATAGCCAAATAAATTATATCAATTTGTAAACTGAATGGTTTAAAACATTCACATAAGTAGAGATGGGGAAGGGTACAGTATATAGTTTTCAGTAAACTGTCTAGTTTTCCCTTTCTGTATAGCATGCAGAAAAATTGTTCCATTTTTTTATTGCCCAGATTTGTACATATACATTTCTTTACTGATAAATGCATTTATTAAGGAAAGTATTCAGGAAAATACATATTTTAGAAAAAGTATATATTTGACACAGGTCTGGAAATAAATATGAATTTTCATTTTTAAATCATTACTTATGCAGAGAAGTAATATGGACAGAAATAGACATAAATACATATTTGATGTGGATTGGTTCCAGTTCCAATGGTTGAATGAGAATAACCATAAAAAGCCTTTTCTCCCTCTCTTAATATAAGCTTACTGAGATCAAAAAAGCTTGAGAGAAAATAGAATTGTGTATAAAGCCAAGATCCTGAAAAAAAAAATCTAGATTCTGTATTTAGTCAAAAGCAATTTCTTTCCAAATTCCCCATTTATCTTCCTATATAACTCTTTTGTATATGTTGTGAGCATTGGACTTTTTCCCTTCAACTGAAAAGAATGAACTTCTGAACATTAGGTGTTTCAAAAGGAATCCTTTATTGAAAGAGGTTTTATCTCAACATTAGGCAAAGCAGAATCTAAGATACCCCCAGGCATACAGTCATAAAAAAGGAAGTTAAAACCCCTCCCCTCATTCAGATGTGGATTTAGTCAAACAAAGAACCAACAAGTTAATTCCCCCCTCCCCTTCTCTAGGAACGTGTTTTGTAGAGTTCCCAGGAATTTCTTCCAGGGCTGGAATTTTTATGGTCCCTTCTCATTCTGTTTCTCTTCCAGAGGTGACAAGCTTCTGGACATCTGGCTCCACTCCTCCGGATGTATATCATGTGCAAGTTATATGGAATCAATATAGGATTTAATATATTCAGGTTACATCAAAAAGGATTACTTGTACCAACTTCCCTCCACTTCTTCTTCCATTGAAGAATGGCAGATACATGGATCTGACATATGTCTTGTTTGTTGGATTTGGGATTGTACAAATCTGTTGTACTATTTATAATACTTAGTAGCTTCTCAGAGTTTGCTTCTCCAGCTTTTTAAATTTTATTTAAAAATAAATTTAGACCCTGTCAGATACATTTCACCATTTATGTTCTACAGTGAGTTAAGAACAAAGAATCAAAGTCAGACCAAAATGTAGCCATTGGTCATGGGTACTCAACAAACCAAATATATTTCAAAATACCACCATGTCTAAGGAAAAGTATCTATGATTTCCAATATGATATTTTTACAAAACTGGTAGTAATCTATTTTCCTTCTCTTTGTCCCCCCACCCCCTTTCAAGGGATCTCTTAATAAAGATTCAATACAGATGAATATATATGTGGCCTTGTACAAATTTCTACCACAGGAGCATGAAGATTTGGAAATGAGGTAATCTAGTATAAACTGTATATTTCATTTAGTTGTGATTGGTTTGCTTTGCTAATTTTATTGAAATCAAAACCAATAGTTTTAATCCCATCAACATTGTATCACCTAAACATTACAGATAATTTTGTATTATTCTACAATGCAATTTGATGATTGAATATATGACAGAATGTACTGATGCTTTTGTATATTAAAAGAGACATGTAAACTAATTGCAGTGTTTCTATTTTTTTAATCATAGGCCCGGAGATAGAATTATACTACTAGAGGATTCAAATGAAGATTGGTGGAAGGTACAATCAAAATAGCTTCAACAATGTTAAAATGGAAAAAGTGAATATTGTATTATATTTTTTGGTCAATTCATTAGTACAAATTCATTTGTAACCCAATTGTTGTAGAACTATATTTTTTTCCAGCATAGTTCTTTGATTAGCTACTCTTTTTCATAATGAGAAAATGAAGAAACCTTCCTTCTGTTTCAGACTGAAATCCAAGAGAGAGAGCAGGAGAATGCAAGCAACCCATCAAATTATCTGGTTATTTACATTAGAAATAGTCACCAATTATAGAACCAATAAGGTGTTCTTCAAAAGTATTATAGTTTCCACTATCCTCAACCAGCATGCAAACCACCTGCTGAAAATTGATGAAGGAAATTGTAGTCTGCCACATTTGGGGAGCCAATGTTGGGGAAGATGGGTTATAATATCTGACCAAGGCTAGAATGTTTAAACTTCAAATTCCTTTGAACTTTAAGGAAACTCAGTGAGTAATTGTAGACTCTGCGGGAGTTATTTTACACAGCTAGCCATCTTAGTAGTTGAAGGAAAAACAGAACATTTCACCTTGAAGAAATGACAGAAAAATAACAAACTTTAATACTATGCAATAGTTGTCTTCTCACCATATCCTATTCACAGGGGAAAATAGAAGATCGAATTGGTTTTTTTCCTGCTAATTTTGTTCAAAGATTACAAGATGAAAAAGTTTTCAAATGTATCAGAACATTTATTGGATGCAAGGAACAAGGACAGATAACTCTAAAAGAGAACCAAGTAAGTAAACTTAGAACTTTTTTCTCTGTTTTAATTTTTTAAGGACCTATCTTCCTTTTAAAAAAACAATCCCATGAAATTCCATGGTTCATTACTCCAAAAACAAATTATTAAGATTTGATATTCAAACCAATGGGTAACAAACAATTAATACAAAGCTGGTCCAGGAAAGGGCAAAGTTTGCTCATGCTTACTGAAAAAGAGATTATTAATACATGTCCCAATGCATATAACAGAAAAAATGATATTTTTATTAACATTTTATTATAACAAGGGATTACTATGGAATCATGCTTGTATCAGAATTAATAGGAATAAATTGTAAAATCAAAAACCCTTGTCTACAACAGAGAGTACATTAGTTATTGGCTTACCCCAATAATCAAGCTAGAGCAATTATGTTCTCTTACAATCCTGTAAGAGAACACAGAAATGGATAGTCATAGGCATTTGCAATGGAAGCAAGTGGGAAATTTCTACCAATTATAAGTATATTTTGTGACAGTACAAATGGCTATGAAAGGACAGGGAGGGCTAAAATTCAGTGGCAAACTGAGCTTATAAAAAATGAAGAGTGAAAAAAAAAATCTGCCTTACACCAGACTAGGCCTTTTGTCATTTACTTTAATCATAGATACATACAGGGGTGGGATTCTATCAGTCCGGACTGGTTCTATAGAACCGGTTGTTATGATTCTATGCAGTTCAGAGAACCGGAAAATCATGGCCCTGGCTGGCCCCGCCCTTCTCCACCCGCCCCACCCCTCCCAATCAGTCCTAAATCGTGCATGTGCAACATTGCACACATGCCCAACATCGCTGGCTGTGTTCTTCCCCGCCCAGTCACTCCTTAAGGTATTTCTTTTTCTTTTTTCCCTCCTTACGATGAGCTGTTCCTATGACCAGCTGTACCGGGATTCCCCTCACTTACTTACTGCTTCACCCAGGAGGCTTCCCTGAGGCCCAAGAAGGCAAAAATGGAGGGGGGCACAGCAAAAAAACCCACCCCCTCCATTTTTTGCCTTCCAGGGCCCCAGGGAAGCTTCCTGGGAGCAAAAACACCCCACCGGAGGCACCCACCCAATCACATGGCCACACCCACCTAGCCACACCCACAGAATCGGTTGTTACAAAATTTGAATCCCACCCCCTGGATACATACATGTTAATCTGATCTGATCTCTGATACACCATCGTTTTAGCCATTGTCTATACACTGCAGGATGAAGGACTCTTCCGCAGGTTTCCAACTATATGGTCCTGAGCTTTCTTTTGCCAATTGGGCCTTCATACATGCATACATACATACATACATGCATTTCACAAGACAGCAAACAAAAATAGAAGCACAATGTAGAATGCATAACTTGGATCCTGCTGCTCAAAATAAAACACAAAAAATACATCCAAGAAGTGTTTCCATTAATCCTAACCCAGGCCAAGAAAACAGCCAAATCTTCAAGGCTTTCTGAATGTCGACAGGGTGGGAGCCACACAAATTTCAGGAAGGATCTCACTCCAGAGAGCAAGCATCACAGCACAGAAATGTTAATATTGCTGCCTGCCCTTCCAACTCCCCACAGTCCACTTGCAATTTTGTTCCTCCTTTCCAGGCCAAAGCCTCATTCACCAATTACCTCACTCACCCTACACATCATGATATTATGTGCATCTAAATTTCCAATAGCAAGTTACACTATTTTTTTCTTGATAAGGATGTTTTAAAAATTAGTGAACCCTTCTCAGGCCTACATTTTGACATAAATTCATTGCATATGCTGGATAACTCAGGAATATACAAACAGTAATATGCTTGTCATGGGAACTAAATATGTTTTTAATGCATCATGTTTTATCAACAGGACCATTCTATAATGTTATTCAGAAGGGCAGAGATATTTTTAGTGCCCTTATGTATGCCTTTCTTCGAGCCTCCAGGAGGAGGAAAACAGCCTCCCCGGGCTCTTGAAGGCTCTCTGGAGGCCGGAAACAGGCCCGTTTACAGCCTTCCGGAACTTCCAGGAGGCCTATTTTTCCCCTCCCTGCATTTTTTGCCCTCCCGGCCCTTGCACTTACCTGCAATCCAAAACAGGCCACGCAGGGACTCCTGGGAGGGGAGGGGTGGGATGGGCAGGGCCAGCCAGGGATGGGATTTGCCGGTCTGCCAAACTGACCATAAAATTAACAACCAGTTCACTTGAAATGGTGCAAACCGGTAGCAGCCCACCCTTGGAATAATTCATTTGTTTTCATAAATGTTTGTAGTGCACAGGATTTCAGAAGCTGGAAATGCTCATCTGAGAAGCTTTTCCTTTGGTGTACACACTTTTTTGTTGACATACTGTCACTTCTGGTCACATAGGCTTTTCTAATAGTTGAGCATTACAAAACCCAACAAAATAAGTTTGCCAGAGACAACAGTGGAATGTTGGATGATAGATTGGGCAAATCTGCCTGGAGAAAGAAGCAGCTAACAGAAGTTTTTGGGTTTTTTTAAGACAATAGGACTGAAGAGGATTCCAAGTTTAGAGAACAGGCAAGAAACAATCAGCTTTCTTTTTAAAGAAAGGAGGACAAGGGAAAAGAAAATAATGTGAATTAAACTAGCACTTTTCTAAGTAAGGACAATAAGGCACTAAATAAAATAGTCAGCTTTGTAAATAACAAATTATATAGGGAATGGGTACTATAACTATTATACCTTCAACTCATTCTTGAGTCCTGGTGACTCTATAGACAAATCCTGCAGTTTTCTTGGCAGCATTTAATAATTACCCTTACTGCTTTCTTTTAGACTGAGAGAAAGGGATTGGTCCAAAGTCATCCAGCTGACTGTGCCAATTGCAGAACTAGCCTCAGAAACTTCTGGTTTCTTGACAAATGCCTTTAGCCACTGTACCAAGGGTGTCAGACTTGATTTCATTGAGGGCTGCATCTGGGTTGTGTTTGCTTCTGGGGGGTCAGTGTGGGCGTGGCCAGCTCAATAACACTTATGTCAGGGGTGCCTGTTGTGGCCTGAAAACGGGCTCTCGAGCTCCATTTTTGGCTGTGACGTCCTCCTGCAACCCCCTGCCAGTGAAAACGGAGTTCAGGAAGGCCACAGCCATCCCAAGCTCCGTTTTCACTGGCAGAACACACTGTGGGCCAATCCTTCACTGCTTCTAGGGCAGCCCCGCAAGCTAGATCTAAGCATCCCATGGGCAGATCCAGCCCCTGGGCTTGAGTTTGACACCCCTGCACTATACTAAATTGACTGTCATGCAAGAGATAGTTGACATTATGGGCATAGTAATTTAGATTTGCAGTGTAGATCTTATAAGATCTGTCTATAATTTTCATGTTAGTTAAATTTGCTTACACACACACACACACACACACATGTATGTATGTATGTATGTATGTATGTATGTATGTATGTATGTAGATAATTTTTATTGTTATTTTTACTTTTATTCATAAACAAATTTTGAATACAGCATTTTGTCCAGATATGTTATTTACAAAAAAAGAGAAACATAACTAATATGTAAAAATATTATCCATGTACTAATAAAAATACTAATAATATAATAAATTATATCTAAATTAACAACTCTAGTAATAATACATTTTCCATACAATACAGTTCCCATTCTATGTATTTAACTCATTCATATTTTTAATATTTATAGCAATTATAGTTCTATATCTTCCCTGTTTTTAATAAGACTGTTCATCATTTTTCTTTCTTTAACTTCTGCCCCTTGTTTAAGCCACTCATAAAATCTATTCCATATCAAATAGTACTTTGAGTCTTCTTTTTCTTTTCTTTTTAAAGTTAAACTATCCATTTCAGCACATTCTAGGATCTTTCTGGTTACCTTCTCATTTGATGGAATATTTCCATTTTTCCAAAAATTTGCATAGCTAATCCTTGCTGCTGTTAGTATCTGTGAAACTAGATATGCAGTTCCTTTTTCATAACCCTCTGGGATTATGCCTAACAAATATATTTCTGGTTTCCAATCTATCTTCTGTTTGATTATTTTTTTCTAGCCAACTCTCTATTTCCTCCCAATATTATTTGGCTTTGGTACAGGTCCACACATGTGATAATATGTCCCAGGATTATGATTAATTTCCAACATTTTGCAGACAAATTACTGAACATTTTTGCCAATCTTGCCGGTGGTAGGTGCCATCTATAAAACATTTTATATACATTTTCTTTATATTCCGATGCCATCATCAATTTATAGTTCTTATCCCATAGTTTTTGCAACTTTTCCAATTCTATATTATAACCAAAAAAAATTGCCCAAACAATCATAGTTTCCTTGACTTGCTCCTCCTCCATTTTATACATCAATAAATAATTATATGCTTTTTATCAATTTTTCATCTGTCCCCCATTAGTATCTTATCTAGTGTTGTTGATTCATTATTTAGATCCCATTTATTATCATCCTTCTCATATCTTCTTTGTATTTGAAGATATGGCCACCAGTCTAAATCCAGCCCCTGACTTGTAACTGTTGTCTAGTTTTTAATTCACCATCTTTACTTAAAATAACTTTATAGGATACAATTTTTTCAAAGTTGATAAGATTTGGATAGATGAATGCTTCCATGATGGAGAGCCAGACTGGAATTTTCATTTAATGTTTTAATTTGATTTTTTCCCATACATTGAGCAATGCGTTTCTTACATAGTGCCCTTGAAAATATCTATGTACTGTACTCTTGCCATACCATAGTAAAGCATGCCAACCTAGTTGCAGATCATATCCCTCAAGCAATAATAATCTTCTATATTTCAAATTTACCCAATCTTTTATCCATGTCAAAGCTGATGCCTGATAACAGAGTTCCCAGTCTGGGAATCCAACCTCCAACCCCATTGTTTTTATCTTCCTGCAACATTTTAAATTTTATTCTGGCTTTTTTCCCTTGCCATAATTCTATTCAAATCATCAAAAAATTTCCTCTCTACTTTTATCGGTATTATTTGAAATAGGAAGAGTAATTTTGGCAATATATTCATTTTCATGGCAGCTATTCTCCCTATCATCGATAATTGGATGTTCTTCCATCTTTCTAAGTCTAATTTAATTTACTGCATTAGTTTTATGTAATTGTCCTCTTTTATCATTGCAGACCTTGCTGTTAAACAGATGCCTAAATATCTAACCTTTACTATTTGCAATCCTATTTTCTCTATCAATTCCATTTTTTGTTTTTCCATAAGATTTTTAACTATTACCTTGGTTTTTTTCCTTATTTATTTTCATCCCTGCCACCTCTCCATATTTCTCAATTTCCCCTATCAGTTTTGGACCCGATTCTATTGGTTCTTCCAGAATAAAAACTAAGTCACCAACACCACCAAACTTGAGATTCTAGGCTTAAACAACCTGGAACTACTCCGGCTAAGATTGGACTTAAGCATAGTACATAAAATTATCTGTAACAATGTCTTACTAGTTAATGAATATTTCAACTTTAACTACAACAACACAAGAGCACACAACAGATATAAGCTTAATGTAAACCACTCCAAACTTGATTGCAGGAAGTACAATTTCAGCAACAGAGTGGTCAATGTCTGGAACTCATTACCTGCTTCTGTTGTCACATGCTCAAACCTCCACCCCTTTACCCTCAAACTAACCTCTATTGAACTCTCCCCATTCCTAAGAGTTCTGTAAGGGGCATGCATAAGTGCACAATCATGCCTACCGTCCCTGTCCTATTGTTCCGAATTATTATGTTTATTCTTATTTCTATTATATTGTAAGCGTTTGACAAACTAAATAAAAATAAATAAATAAATAAATAAAGTCATCCACAAAGGCTTGCAATTTGTATTTTTCTTTTTTAATTTCCATTCCTTTTATTTTTGGGTCCTGTCTAATATTTCTGGTTAATACTCCTAAGGTTAGAATAAATAATAAAGGAGATAACAGACAGCTTTGTCTTATTCGCTTTCTTTATATTGAAACTTTCTGTCGCATCCCCATTCACCATCCCTTGGCTTTCTGGTGTGTATAAATTGCCTTTATCATCTGGGTAAATTTTTCGCCAAAATCCATACATTTTAGTTGTTGCAGCATAAATTGCCAATTATATTAGCAAACACTTTCTGAGCATCCACAAAGATTAAGGCTAGCTGTTTTACATTATGCTTTTCATAATACTCCAGAGCAGTGGTAGTCAACCTGGTCCCTACCACCCACTCGTGGGCATTCCAGCTTTCATGGTGGGTGGTAGGGGTTTTGTCCCCTACTTTATAAATCACCATTACTGTGGAACTGGTAGGCGGTTAGAGAAAATTTTACTACTAACAGAGATACAAAAGTGGATGGTAGGTATAAAAAGGTTGACTACCCCTGCTCTAGAGTAACCAGAATTATTCTAACATTATTTATAATTTGTCTTTTAGGCAAGAACCCATTCTGGTCCACATGTATAAATTCACTTAAAAATATTTTAACTCTTTATGTGATCACTGAGGCAAATATTTTATAATCTGCATTTAGCAATGAAATTGGTCTATAATTCTTTATTTGTGTTGGATCTGAATCTTCTTTTGGTGTCAAAGTGATGTAGGCCTCTGTCCATGTATCTGGTATTTTGGTTTCTAAAAGAGCTTCGTTATATATCTCTAGCATTGGTAGGCTCAAAGTTTCTTGCAGTTCTTTGTATATTTCTACTGGAAGACCATCTGGGCCTGGGATTTTATTTTATTTTATTTGTCTTTTTATCACTTCTGTTAGTTCTGCCATTGATATTCTTTCATTCAGCATCTTCATCTTTTCTGGAATCTTTGGTGCATTAGCTTTTTCCAAATGGCTTATTATTTTTTCTGCTGGCATTTTTTCGTGGTCATATAGCTTCTTATAGAAATCTTATATTATATCTTCTTCTCCGTTGAGCATTGCAGCATACCCCCCTCGTCCTGCAGGTTACCTATATGGTTTCTTTCTTTTTCTTTCTTTAATCTATATCTATATTTGTCTCTGGATTCATTGTTCTCCAAGTATCTTGTAGCAATAGTTCCTCAATCATTTTAGAAAGATTTCTAGGTAGAGTTCTTCTTTTTACAATTTTTTTACTACTTTTATAGTCCAATTTTGTGTTGACTATTGTGTTAAAATCTCCCATAATACAAATGTTTTCATATTCTGTGTGAAGTATTTTTTTGTGAAGTTTTTCTTTTAAAGAATTCCTCTTGTCCTTCATTTGGTGCATATATAGCAACCAAGAGTGTCTGTTTTTGGTTTAAGGTCATCTCCCGCATCAAGATTCTCCCTTCTTCATCTTTATAAATTTGTTTAGAATTCATTGTCTCTCTCACATATATTACCACGCCTCTTTTTTTTCTGCTGTGATTATGAGTAAAATAATTCCCCAGTTTATAATGTTGCTGGTTTATATGTGCTTCTTGGAGTAATATTATATCCAATTTTAATCTTTGTAGCTTCAAAAATATATTTTTCCTTTTGGGAGAGGAATTGAGCCCAGTTATATTAACTGACATCATCTTTACTTTGTCCTGCATCATTTTATTTATATCTAGGTTTTATACTCCTAGTT
The DNA here is from genome assembly GCF_900518735.1 of Pseudonaja textilis. Next base: position 93,867 of record NW_020769421.1, on the reverse strand, counting down.
GCTCTCATTTCTCTCAGTTCTTTCGCTATTGCTCCTTCTTGTTCTGGATGTTCTTTTTTCTCATTTTCACTCTCCACTTGTTGTACATGTTTTCCTTGTGATGTTGAAATTTCTTGTCTCTTATGTGCTATATCTCCTCTCTTTTCCTGTTCCTTTTCAGTGTTGAAGTAATTAAAAGTCTATTGTTTTGTCAAGTGAGTATTCTATGCCTTTTTTCTTGCCAAGTGACCAGTATCCCTTCAGGTATTAACCATCTATAGTTTATGTCGTTTTTACTCAACTCTGTCGTCAATAAGAAGTATTGTTTTCTATGTTCTCTTACTCTTCTTGGGATCTGTTTTAGCACAACTAATTGTTTCCTGCCAAGTAGCCTGATCCTTAGCAGGATACAGTTTCAGTTCATTATAGTTAGCAGGAACTATATTTACTTGGCATACTATACTAGCCTGATATCTATCTGGTGGTTGTGTTACATAGGTTGAACGTCTAGGTAACTCAGGGCTTGCTGGTGGACTCTCCTGTTCCACCTGCTCCTGTTCGTCTACCTCATCCTGTGCCTGTTCTTCCTCTTTAATGGCTATTGATAGTTTAACTATCTCATCATTAGGGACTACTTGGGTGTCGATAACAACATCATTGTTGGATTCCTGTTCTAGTTTATTCCACCTAATGTGCTCAAGAAATTTAGCACTAGCGCTACAGTAAATATTAGCTGTGCTTGGAGCTGAAAATCTAAACCAGTGGTTCCCAAAGTGGGCGGTATTTCCCTCTGGGGGGCGGTGGGATGCCTTAGGGGGTTGCTAAGTGGCAAGGGGGGCAGCAGGGGGTGCTAAGAGGTGGCAGGGGGCGTTCAAGGCCCTTCAGGGTCACCCCATTGACTGTTGCACTGCTCTGGAGCTGGTGCCTCAAATGAGGCAGCTCTGCTGCTCCGCATTGTAATGGGCTCCAGGAGGAGGAGGAGAGGATGGAGTAAAGTGCACTAACTTTGAGTGTGCTGCATAGGTACTGCAAGAGCAGCGAACAGCCATGGAGCCAGCTGTGGTGGGACCTGGAGGGTGTGCACGAGAGGAAAAGGAGGGGAGAGGGAGGGAGGAAGCCTCCACCAGGGCTTGCGCTCATTCCTCAGACAACCTGGATTTCCAAAAACTTGCCAAGAAGAAAGAAAAGAAGCTTCTCACTCTCTCAGAAAGTTCTGCATGCTCTACTCGGGGCTCTTTGCTATCCTTTTTTCTTCCTTCCTTTTGGAAATCCCGGCTAGCTGAGGAACAAGCAGAAGCCGCAGTGGAGGCTTCCCTCCTCCCACTCTTCCTCCTCTCGTTCTTCAGCCAGCCCAGATTTCCAAAAGGAAGAAAGAAAAGGGGACAGTGAAGAGCCCCAAGGAGAGCACGCAGGGCTTTCCGAGTGAATGAGAAGAGACACAGACAGGGAGCGAGAGCGAGCGAGATACACATACACACAGAGAGAAATACAAAGGGAGGGAGAGAGATTCAGCTCAATTCAGCTCTGTCTGCTCCCCTCTCTCTGTCTTTGCCCAGTTTTGCAAGGATTCAGCAGCGATCTAAGGCAGCAACCTTGTAGCACTGTGAGGTAACAGCCTGACTGTCACTCCCTTTGGAATGCAAGGTTTATTTTTGTATCTTTCCAGAGACAGAAAGAACATAGCCAAATTTCCTTACAGTTATTCCCTGGGTGTGGGAGTTGGGAAGCGGGGTGGGGAGTAGGGGAGAAGGAGGGAGGTAGAGGCATAGAGAGAGAGAGAGAGTTAAAGGAGAGAGAGAGAAGGAGAGGGAGAGAGAAAGAGAGAGGAGGAGGAAAGGAGGGAGATGGAGATAGAGGGAGAAAGATAGAGATGGGAGAGGGAGGGAGGAGAGAGAACCCATAGAAAACACAGAAAACCACAAAACCTGGGGGGTCATGTGACTCAGTGGGAATGACATTGAGTTGCCATGCCCACCCATGTCTGGGGGCTCCTGGTGTTTCGTTTTCTGTGGGAAACAGGTCCAAATGGCTCTTTGAGTGTTTAAGGTTGCAGACCCCTGGCCTAGGGGAGGCAGAGGAAGGGGAGCTTTGACCACAAGCCCAATATCCAGGATCCTGCTCAGCGAAGCCCGCCCTTCTTTGTAGTTGCCGTGCCTGACAGCAAGTTCACAGGGTGACCCTCCTGCCAGGGATCAGCCTCCCAAGCTGCCCCCCTCTCAAGGCATTCATGTCATAGAGGGTGGTGCTGTTCCCTCCTTCCTGGAGCAGGGCAAGGTTGAGGAAGTCCAGGGCAGGCAGCTTTGCTCTACTTTCGCAATGTGCTGCCTCTACGTTTGGTGCGCTGGCTCCGCAGGCTCACCCCATTGAGCCCCTTGTACCTCTCTGGTGTAACAATCAGTGGGGTGAGCCTGCAGTGCCAGCACCTCGAATGCCCCCCTGCTGCCTTTTAGCACCCCCAAGGGGGCTGGCAGAGGGGTGCTAAAAGGCAGCAGGGGGGCATTCGAGGTGCCGGCACTACAGGCTCACCCCATTGACTGTTGCACCACTCCAGAGCCGGCATCTCAAATGCAGTGATGGCAGCTTTACTTTACACTCCCAAAGTGCCGCCGTTGTCATGTTCTGTCTGTCTATCCATCCATACATCCATCCAAAAGGTCTGTCTGTCTGCCTTCCTACTTATCTGCCTGCCTGCCTGTCTTTCTGTCTGCTTACCTGCCTACCAATATCTATCTACCTACCTACCAATATATATCTACCTGCCTACTTATCTACCTATCTACCTATCCATCCATCCATCCAAAAGGTCTGTCTGTCTTCCTGCCTGCTTGCCTGCCTGCCTACTTACCTATCTACCAATATATCTATCTACCTATCTATCTATCTACCTACCTACCTATCCATCCATCCAAAAGGTCTGTCTTCCAGCCTGCCTGCCTGCCTACCTATCTATCAATATATCTACCTACCTACCTACCTCTCTCTGTGTGTGTGTCTCTCTCTATCCATCCATCCATCCATTCATCCATCCATCCATCCATGTTCGAAGCGCTTGCCCAGCAGGCACATTGGGAAAGTAGAGCAAAGCCAGTCTGGGAGGGAGGGAGGGAGGGAGGGAGGGAGAGAGAGAGAGAGAGAGAGAGAGAGAGAAAGAGAGCTGATGTATCAGATTGAAATGAGGCCTAGTTTAGACTGAGGCCCTTTTCCACATTGAAACATCTTTGCCAGCATATTGAAACATCTTTGGCTTCTATTAAAGGTTTTGTGGACAAAACATGGTCAAGACTATCAGGAAGCTCTCACATTTTGTTGAGGCTTTAAACAGGATGCATTGGACCAGATCTCCACCCTAAAAAATTACTTTTCTCCAATGTTTTAAAGTGCCAATTCTGAAGAAGGCAAAATCAAAATGTACTGATAAATTACAAGGAAAACACACACACTCTCTCTCTCTCTTCTAACCCTGCTGGAGCAGGTGATTGGACTAGAATAGATATCTCATTATCTTTCTCCTCCCTCCCTCCCTCCTTCTTTATTTATTTTTCTTTCTGTCCCTTCCTTCCATCCACCCTTTCTTCATCTGTCCCTTTTTCTTTCTTTTCCTATTCTCTTTCTTTTCTTCCTTCTCTTTTTCTCTCTCTCTTTCTTTTTTCTCTCTCTCTCTCTCTTTCCCTCTCTCAGGCTCACCCCATTGACTTGGTGCACTGCTTTGCTCGGACTTGCTTGGGCAGGTCCTTCCAGTGCAGTGAGCTCAATGGGGTGGACCCGCGGGACTGGCACCTAAAACTCATCAAGGATGAATTTGTAGCACAAAGGGGGCGGTGGACTGAAAAAGTTTGGGAACCACTGACCTAAACGATCTATGGTTGACCTTGTAACCTACGAAAAATAATTTCCTAGCTCTATGTTGCCCTTTAAGTCTTACTTGTGATGGAATATGCACCCATGCTGGAGCTCCAAATGTATGTAGATAACTTAAATTTGATTTTCTGCCATGCCAACAAATGAATAGCAATTCACCAGTTGTTGTGTTCACCACATTTTTAACCCATGGTTGCTACACATTATGGCTTCACCCCACAGTGTTTCAGGCAAATCTGAATCAGATAACATAGTGCCAGCCATGGCTTGTAACGTTTACCCCCTTCATTCTATAAACAAGTTATGTTGTGGCCTGTAAGGGGCAGAACGCTTATGTTCGATACCAGCTAATTTTAACATCGTTTGGAATCTATTAATAATAAACTCAGTCCCGTTATCAGTTACTAATGTAATTATCCTATGTCTCATTTTCCTTTCAGCAAATCTTAGCCAGTTAAAGAAATGTTGGAACATTTCTATTTTGTTTTTCATTAGGTAGCAGAAACCGTACTGTAATTATCCATTATACTCAAAACATAGCAGGCACCTCCCAAACTGGGTTTCTTAGGACCAATTATGTCAGCAAACACAACCTCTTCTTTGGTCTTAAATCCATTCAGTCTGTTTGCTGGAGTAACCTTGCTTTTCTCCTGGTTACATGCATTACAATTTAAGTACTTACTACAGGGTTTAAATTTTATTCCCTCTGACAATTCGACAGTTTGTTTCAGCATTTTGAAATTAATGTGCCCCAGATGTCTATGCAGTAAATGTATGCATTCGTCATGTGGCTTAACATTGTTATAAACCGAGTTAGCCATCTGCAACTGGTCATCATGTATAACATATAAATCATTCTCTAAAGTAGCAATAACATTTTTACCCTCTTTCTCTATTATACAGTTATCTCCCCTAAAGGTTACTACATAACCAATGTTAACTAAAGCCCTTACTGATAACAAATTAAATTTCAGTTTAGGTACATATAACATAGATAAATGCTCATTTACACATGAACAATATGCAGTACCTTCACCAGATGCTTTCATCTTCCATCCATTTGCCAATGATACATGTTTCTTACTCGTAGACATCTTTACAAACCTCTATTTCTAGTAATGCACTGCGATGTTCCACTATCAACTACCTACAAATCATGGTTTACAGTTGAATTGATAGACATAGCTAAATTAACATTCTTCTTAGCCTTCTGGTGATTACCAGTATTCTGTCATTTGCTCTTCTTACAGAATCTATCTATGTGTCCCCTAGCTCCACAAGAAAAACATTTCCTAACAGTATAGGCAGTTGAAAACAAATCCTCTTCTTGTAGTTGTTTCTCTCTCAGTTGGTCTATAGCCAGACTTCTTCTTGCCTCTTCTAATAATCGTCTGGTTATGTCAGTTAATGTCAGTTCATTTCTGGTCAGGACTTCCAGTGAAGATACATAATCATAACTTTCATCCAATGCAGAAAGAATGATGTAAACTTGATGCAGCTCTGAAAAAATCAGTTCCTTTTCATGTAGCTCTTGAAAACTTATTTTCATGAAGTTCAAATGAGCTAACATATCTCCACCTTTCAGAAGACGTGCTCTAAAAAGTTTACGTGTAAGATGTATGTGTGCACCTACACTGTTACGAATGTAAATCCTCTTCAGATTCTCCCAACACCTAGCAGCAGACTCTTCTCCATGAATATGGACTAGCTGCTGGTCACTCAGTGTTAGTCCAATTATACAAAGAGCTCATTCGTTGTTCCATTTGAAGTCAACTAACTTTTTGGCATCATTCTCATCATTTGGATCCTAAGCATTTACATTCGGTGGATCCTGAACTTCAGCCCATAACCCTTCCCTACGCAGAAGTAGACTGCACTTCATAGACCAGGAAACATAGTTTGTTCCATCCAACCGAGTTATCAGTGATAGATTTGTTGAAGTGTCTTGTGCCATCTTTATCAGGGCAGTAACCCACAATTAAACAGTAAACAGCTGTCTGTATATTGTACTGCATATTCACACTAACTCTCAGTTATCTGAGCTTGGTATGAACTGGGCCCATAACCAGTGTTGAGGTATTCCACATTAGGAGAATGAGTGCACTCAGGGAAACGTAGTGAGAGTGGTGTTGAATAACACACAAGCAGCATATAGATACACTGAATAGTAAAATGTAGGTTTACTTCCAGTAAATGGGTAAACCAAGTCCAAATCATACACTGTTAAAGCAGGTAGTATTCAATACAATCAGTCCAGGGATAATCCAAAAACGAAGTCCAGTATCATAAACAAAGTTCAGTAAACGGAGTTTGCTAACAGTTTGCAAGACTCACAGCAATCCAAGCAGAATGACGATCAGGCAAAAGGCAATAGGGAAATGCAAAAAGAGAATAAACCAGGTTTCTGCTCTATTTTATGGCCGTTGGGGGAACCTCAGCCAATCACAATTTCAGCATTCTCTTAAAGATACAAACAGTATTAGATAATTATCCTGGTTTATATATTGCCAACCCAGCTGTTAGGTGACTATCATTCCTAACAGTTTCTCCTGGATCCATCTACATGAACTGCCATTCACAGGCACCCTTCCTTATTGTCACCCTTACAAGATGACGTTTGCCCCCTCAGGAGAACTCTAGACCAGTAGAAAGCTGAATCTCACAGAGCTCCACAAGAACAGCTGTCACTCAACAAACCCAGAAACGGAAGTCCATATATACATGGCTGGGTGTTGTTATCTCTGAAACTGAGTCCAGTTGATTTCCCTTTCTTTATTATGCTTTGAAAAATTAGATTTATTATTTTTAAGTTCCATTGGATACAGCAAGATGCAGATTTCTGAAAATAGATGACATTTAAGAATTTTTTTTTTTATTCTTCATGTACTTTGTGCATGTTGTCGGGAAAATAACTCTGATTGGCTAAACAAAAAAGCAGAAGAAACTATTTTAAAAGCATACTTTTGGAAGAAAGTTGTCATTGTTGTGCGTGTGTCACCCAAAGATGAAGACTATGTTCTTCATAATTGCATGTTAGGGATACATTGTATGAGATATGTTAGGGATGTAGCTTTTGTTTAATTTTTACCTGCATGTAAAATGGACATGTCCAGCTGAAGTTATGATGTTTATTCATAACTTACCTTTGGACTCATAGGAATTTAGGATTAGATTAATACATAAGCCAGCAAAGGGAATATTATATACCTAGCTCTTGAGAAAAACTTAACAACAATCTCAGGCTATCAAGAGGAATCCAGTGCTTTAATTAAACATATAAGTTCCATGAAGTTAAAGTTATGCAAACTATATATAATTTTACAGGTAAGATTGCAACTAATTAAAACTAAGTAAACAGTAATTTGCTTGTTTTTAATAGCTTTTATCACAGAAATGGCTTATCACTAAGAAAAGTGGCTAATAAATATGATGAATAAATAAAACAATATATAGCACACGGGTGTCAAACTCGCAGTGTCATAGGCTCTCGTGATGTTTCATGAGTTTTTCCCTTTGTGGAGCTGAAGTGGACATGGCCTGTGCATGATGCATTCGACCTGTGGGCCGCCAGTTTGACATCCCTAATAGCACCTGAACTGAACATTTATATTTAGAAAATAGTAGTTTCTATCTTCATACCATTTGCAAACATGAAAGAAATCTAAAAAGAGGGCTGCAAAATTGGGTAGCCTGGTTCAGGTCAGTCTATTTACAGCATGTTGTCTCATCTATGCAGTAGCCATTTGGGTTCCATAATAAAAAGGAGTGTTTGAGTGTGAGAAATGTTTAACTGTTCTCTCCATTGTTTATCTTCAGATCTGCATAACTTCAGAAAAGGAACAAGACGGATTTATCAAAGTATGCAGTGGAAAGAAAAAGGGCTTTGTCCCAATAGATGTCTTAGAAGACATCTGAAATTTGCCCGGTCAGCAAATGCAGTACAGTAGCAAAGCTTCACCAGCAAGACCTGTTTGCTTCATTTTGCACTGTGTCTACCCAAACAAGCTGTCCTGGAGATTACTAGGGCAATCAGAAGACAACTACAAAGACCAACCACTATCAAGCATTTAGTTGCTTTGAAGCAACAAACAGTTGATCAATAACGAAGTGTATTAATAGAGAAAGAACCAAATAAAGGTGGTGTAAACCTTAAGGGAGGGGTGGGCTGCTTTTCTAAAAAGACAAGTTAAAAAATTAAACTTGATGGTGGGTTTTGTTTTATTTTGTTTCATTTTTTTCCTGAGCAAAGCTACTAATTATTACCCTTTGGCAACAGGCAATTGACCTGTAAGGCTGTTTTTCTCTTGTTCAGGTGTCTTAAGAAAACTGATAGGAACTTTTAGTCAATGTTGTTTGATATGTGTCTCACTAGGAAAGGTTCAGACTTTTTCTCTGAACTGTGATTTGATGGTTGAAATAAGTGATATGAATCTGACCTTTAAAATATTGTTCCCCATTTTAGGGAATTAGGATAACATTTGGTTCTGACTTTTAATTTTTTTTATTAAAAGGCAGTTTAAGTGAAACATGTAGTCATCAGTTTGGGAAACAAGCTGCTACCCAGTTTAAGCTTTCTGTGGGTTTCTTTTTTGTTGTTCTTAGTTGCAAAGTCATGTCTAACCCATCACAACCCCATGGACAATGTTCCTCCAGGTCTTCCTGCTCTCAACTATCCCCTGGAGTCCATTTAATCTCATGCTGGCTGCTTCAGTAGCTCCAACCAGCCACCTAATTCTCTGCCATTGTCAGATCCCTAAAAGTGATACTACCATTCAGTTGGGAGAAGGGGTGGGGGGCTTGAATTCAATTTATTACTATTGCCTGTGACAATTGCTATTTTATAACTTGTATCCTGGCGCCAAGGCACCCTGAGATTTTCTCACCTCTTGGGGAATGTAGTAGGCGGGAGGGCCCTGTGGGTTGTTTCATTTTGAAAGCCAGCAGAGATGGCCATGGGATTGCCTGCTTATCTATTTCTCAGAGCGGCTGGTACAATAACATCTTCACACCTGTGAATTGGCTGAATCCACATCTGGCTAAAAAGAGGCATCTCTACTGCTTTAATTCTACTTGTCTTGCCTAAGGTTATTCAGACGTTGCTTTGAATGTATTGCTGTCACTTTTGCTTATTAAAAGGTTTCTTTTGAAATACTCTTTTGAAGAGTCTTCACTTTTTTAAGTTAGGAGAAGCAATATTTAGAGAAAGCAATGTCTGAAAAATGGTCAACCCAAAGAAGCAATTTTTGCTCTACCAAGGAAACCCTGCAAACCATGTCCAAGCAAAGCAGGGAGCAAGGAGAAGCCAAATGCGGGGAGGGGAGACATCAACCATCACCCAGCCAGATGCCTGCTTCCTGTACCCCATCGGAGAGGATGAGGTGACCCTGGAAAACACTCCACTGGTTGATTGGCATCAGGAAGAAAGACAGCTGGGATGGGAGAACCGGAGGAATCACCCTCACCCACTGTAACTGAAAGCTGGGGTGGAAATTGGAGCTAGAAGCCTTCTCTGACCAGGAGGAACTAACAGAAGCACTGCTGAGGAAGGATCATCTGGAGAGACATATAACCCAGTTTGTTCTGTTGCCAGTAAAGAGAATCATTTGATCTGATTAAGTCTTTAATTTTTTGGAATGCTGTTTCTTCTTGGTGGCCCCATTTCCAGATGGCTTTTTTATTGAGGAGTCTATGCAGTGGTTCTGTTACTGTTGCCTTCTGTGGCAGAAAGACATGATAAAAATTAATGAGACCCAAAAAAGCCTGTAAATCCATTTTGTTTATGGGTCTGGGGGCTTCCTTAATCGCTCGTATTTTTTGTGTGGGGTGGATTCCTGCTTCATCAATAAGGTATCCCAGGAACTCGACCTGGTTTGTGGCAAGTTGGCATTTTTCTTTTTTGACCTTGAGTCCTGCTTCTCTAAATTTTGTCAGAACTGCCCTTAAACGGTCTTTTAGTTGTTTTTTGTTTTCAGCAGATATTAATACATCATTGAAATATGGCACCACCCCTTTTAATCCTTGTAGAAGGCGTTCCATTAGGCTCTGGAAAACACCAGGGGCCACGCTTACGCCGAATTGTAATCTATTGCATTTAAATGCTCCTCTGTGCGTTACAATGGTTTGTGCCTCGGCTGTTTCAGGATCAACAGGTAATTGTTGATATGCCTGTGCCAGGTTGAGTTTTGCAAAAATCCTGCCTCTTCCCAATGAATGCAACAGGTGTTGGACTACTGGAACGGGGTATGCGCTCTGTTGCAATGCGTGATTCAGGGTGGCCTTATAGTCAACACAGATGCACACGGACCCATCAGGTTTTATAGGGGTCACAATTGGGTTCTCCCATCTGGCGTGGTCAGTTGGCTCTAGTACCCCCTGAGCAATTAGTTTGTTTAGTTGTTCATCAATTTTAAGTCTTAGTGCAAATGGTACCCATCTGGCTTTAAGCCTAACTGGAGCTACGTTTGGGTTTAAGTTAAACGATATAGGGGTCCCACGGTACTTGCCCAAGGTCCTGTTGAACATGTCATGGAATTCTTCTATCAGGTCTTTTTCCCAGTCAGTCATGGTGGTGGTTTTGATTCCTGTCACCTCGATCCCGGTTTGAACCATTCCAACCCAAGCAGGCTGGGGCAATCTCTGTCAATGATGGTTAATGGCAGGATCCTGGTGTGCCTTTTAAAATTTACTTTGAAGTGTATTAGTCCTACTACCGGTATTTTGTTACCCTGGTAGTCCTTGATGATCAGGCTTTGCTTCTCAAGTTCTCTGCATTGTATATCGGGAATTAAGCTTTTTATTGTGTTCCATGACACCATTGATAAATACGAACCGGAGTCTACTTCCATCTCGCACGGCTCGCCTTCAATCAGGACGTTGATTTGAACCTTCTTAGTGTTTGTTGTTCTGGCCGTCCCAATTGTGATAGTTTAGTGCCTTTCTTCCTTTTCATCTTTCCGTTGACTTTTTTCGTTATGGTTCCAACGGCTTCCGGTTGTCCTTTCTTTGTTTCTGGGGGGGATACTGCCTTGTCCCCTTGAACTATAGCTCTTTTTGTTTCGGCATACCCTTGTGATGTGCCTCCGTTTCTCACAATGCCGGCATGTGGCATCCAGGAATCGACACTCAGATCTCAGGTGGTTTCCGCCGCAACCCGCACACTGGAACTCGGATCTTCTGGTTCGTCTCTCACTCCGGTTCCTTTCTGAGTAGAGTCTGTTCACCTCCTCGTCTTCGTCATCTGAATCAGTTGATGATTCTATGTCCTCATGGTGAGAGGTCGTGGCAGTGTGCTTTTGGGTTCCCTCTGTCTTCTTCTCTTTGTTCATGCCTGGGCTGCCCATTGTATTCATCTGCTTCATTTTTGCTGCAGATCTCTTTGCGGCTTCAGCAGCAGTTGCTTCAGTAATGGCTTCGTTCACGGTGATGTTGGTCGGTTTAGTAGTTTGCTCTGCAAGGTTGCGTCTCTTAGTCTATTGCAACTATGCGATCCCTCATGGCTTCGTCCATGTTGAGGAATTCGCATCCCCCCCCCAATGTGTCTTAAGGTTGCTACGAAGTCTCCAATGCTCTTGCCTTCTAGTTGGTCGTGCTTGTAAAACTCGTGTCTTCTAATCAGGTTGGGTACGGCCGGTGCATAATGGTTCCTCAACATCCGATTCAGGTCTGGCCATGCCATCTGTTTAACTTGCTAATGCCTTGGCCATTTTAAAAACAGTCGGACCGCAATGCTTTAGGAATACGGCTCTCTTCCTTTGGTCAGTGATTCCTTGCAGCTCGTTGCTTTCTAAAAACATCAGGAATCTGTCAATGTACGACTCCCAGTCTTCTTCGGCTGGATTGAATGGTGCAGGTGGCAAATTGTTGCCGGCCATCTCGTTGGTCCTTCGGCTGTCATTGCCACGTGCTTACGGTCTTTGTCTCTTTAATCCCACCTTCGTCGCCAGTGTTCTGTCGCCAGTAAAGAAACTTGCAGACTGGAGTTGACTTCAGCTTTTTAATAATAAACAGTAACTTTAACTGCAGTTGAACCACAGCAGCCCTTTTTATAGTGGCTGCTCCACGGCTCGCAACCAATGACATTTAGTTAAACTTCCCGCTGCTATAGGTGGCCAATCAGATACTAACGTTACTAACCAATCCTATTGTTGCTTCTGCTAACCAATAAGAACATCGCCCTAGAAGTCTCTATTTAAATACACTACACAGTTGGTGATGGAAACTTTGGAAAATTTCAACATCCAAGAGGAGCCAGAATGGCAGCAAAGGGGTGCTGAAATGGCAGCAGCCATGGATGATATCAGGAGGATCACAATTCTTCCAGCACCCACCAATCAAGTGGATGGCGCAGCAGCAGCAGCTGGAGGCTCAGAAAACCCTCCCCCTGGGTGGTGCACACAACTAGGGCTCATTCCCAACCAGCCCCAAACCCCGCAACTGGAAAGAAAAACTCCCCTCTTGGGGTGACATTTGATAGAGATCTGCAACAATTGGGATTCTTTGTGATACAGGTGCTCATGTACATGCAGGAGTATGGATGGGATTTCCAGACCCAAGGATCCTGAGTGCGAGTTGTTACCCCAGCCCTGGAGGGAGCCGCTGCCAGGTGGATGGTGACCCTACATAATGCCAACACACCAAAACTGTGGAACTTTGGCCATTTTATGATGGCCCTGCGACAGCGATTCAAGGCCCCCCTCACAGATCACAAATCACATGATCACATTAAAATCATAAAGTAGGGATGGCAGCCAGTGACAGAGTATACTGGAGAATTCCGAGACCTCGCATGTCATATAAACTGGCCAGATGATTTTCTGGTAAGCTGCTTCAAGGATGGGCTGAGTGATGACCTCTATAATGCCTGCGTGGCCCGAGGTGCACCGAATCATCTACATGAGTGGTATCTCACTGTGAAGAAACTCACACCTACTGCTTCAATGACTCCATCCAGCCACCTCATTCTCTGTCATCCCCATCTTCTTTTGTCCTCAACTGCTCCCAGCATTAGGCTCTTCTCCAGTGAGTCCTTCCTTATCATTAGGTGGCCAAAATATTTGAGTTTCATCTTCAGGCCTTCTAAAGAATAGTCAGGGTTGATCTCATTTAGGACTGATCAGTTTGATCACCTTGCAGTCCAAAGGTTTCTTTTAAATAGGTTAAATTGGTGAGCATGTATACCTACAAATATGTTGCAGTTCATAGAAGTAAATTCTGATTATGCAACTGATGAATAACATTTTCCCCAGAGAAGCCCATTAAATGTCATTGCCAAAAGAAGAACATTGCTTGTAGCAAGAAATTTAGTTGCAAACATATTAAATAAATTTTCTATTTTTAAATATTATGTGTGTGTATGTGAATGTGAACATTTGAGGATACATGCATATACATACAACAATGAGCTTGTTTCTTTGGATAGTCAGTTCCCTTCAGAATGAAAAAAAGCATATATCCACAGATTAAAAATATATAGGCTGAAAGAAAAATAGATTATCCAGGACATTTTGAAAAATGAGTACACATTCAAACAGCGAAGTTTGATAATTCACCTGAAAGCACAAAACAGCTACAATGCAACACCAAGTCATATATGTGTATAAAACTTCTATTAAGTGTAACAGAAATAACTGCCTTGGGATAACAGCCACTGACAGAAGCCAGAATTTTGGCTGTTTCACATTCTGTTTTAACACCCAATACAAGCAACATCCTTTAGATTCCAGTTGAAGTTTCTTTTTCTTTTTTGCAAGTGAATGAGAGATTGTCCTTGAGGCTGAATAAAACCTATTTGCATAGCACTTAAGGAGAATCCAGTATGATCACTCTTGAGAAATTCTAAACCCCTTGTTAATTTATGGTTTCTTTGTTTGATTTTAAAATGTACTAGAATCTTTTGAAACCTGCGCTAACCATGCTAGGATACATTTGTTACATTTGTTAGAAAGATAAGAATAAGTAGTGTCTTGTTTTTATTAATACTGATCTGAGATCCTTATGACCCAAAAGAAAATCACAGCTTGGTTTGTGGTTCAATATCTGACTGGCTCTTGATGTGCATTTGCTACCATAGAAGATGTTGTGTGTGTGAACATCATGAATGCTTTGAAGATTTTATCGTTTACTCATTTGAAAAGACCCTTTTCCAGAATTGTGGAATGGTATTACATGGTACTGATAGCCATTCAATTTTGTTATGCTTGTTCATTAAATAAAGCCACCCCAAAGGCAAAATTTTAATAAATGATCCTTTTAATGCTAGAAACATTTATTAAATCGTCCTCATTTGAAAGCATTTTATTTTATTCTATTTTTTGAAAAGGGAAGCCAGACAGTTTACCAGTTACTAAACATTTGCCTGTGGCAAAGTAGCAGTACAGAAGAGATGCTATTAATATAACCTGCTTTATTTCATTGTTTAATTTCAAACCACTAACCAGAATTAGGGGATTCCTCAAATGATTACATTGTATTTTGGTATGCAAAGACTAGATAATATTATGCAATCATTTGTACATTCTATTGTTCATTTCAATGCAATATACTGTCATTCTGTCCTATTTTAACTGCTTCTCTTAGTTCAATTTCTCTTTCATTCCTGCCTCATTGGATAAATATTAATATTAGTTTCAATTTACAATAGCCTTTAATCATTATCATTTCTTTTGATACTAAGCAATAAAGTGATTTTTAAAAGACTCTTCAGTTGTTTCATACTGATTCATGGTTTTGTCACAAGCAAATGACTTTCATTTTTTTCTCATTGATGGTAAAATCAGAAATGAATGGGCACACACCCTTTCCTATAGCTGATCAAAGACTTTAATATCCATACAGTATTCATATTTAATGTTGGACACTGTTTTAAGCCACTGCACAAAACAACTTTTTGTTAAATGTTCATTATATTTAGACATTGCATTCACATACATCTTAAACATCTCTATTCAACAATATCTTAGTTATATATTACTCTGTGGACAGGAAAATACACCTAGAAATAAATGTACAGATTATTCATTAGGATCATCACTAATACACCACTGTCCTCAAGGCAATGCCAACTTTTAGCAATCAGGGCAGACAGACCTCCAGGATATCTGGCCCTTCAAATCTCCAAAAAGCATGCTTATTTCCACTAAGGTCAAGTCCATCCTTCCTGCTGGTTGTTCTTTTTTTTGTTTCCTTTGGCCTTTCTTAGCACTATGGATTTCTTAAAGAAATTGGTGTTTGCATAATGTGTTCAAAAGACAGACATAGCCCATTAAATAAGCAGTGATTGTTTTTTTTTTATTTTTTTATTTTATTTTGTAGGAATACATATTGACTACCAATTAAAATTATGTTTAAAGATCTCAAATAAGGCATCTTATATAATCATTACAAAAAGAAGAAATATTTTATAATAAATATTAAAACTATTTCAGTCACTGATGTTGACTTTACTAATTCATTTACTAAATTTCTTCAAAGACTACATTGAATTGAGATTTATTTCTAATGCAAAAAAGGGAAAGAAAGAAAATACAAAACACAAATATCTAAATTGCATCATGTATAAGACCCTGCGAATGTAGTGAATTTAAGAACTCTTCTTTCTGTTAGCCTCGACTCTTCTTTAAAATTATCTTTGCCGAAGAGACAACATGTTCATATTTAATTATTTTACTCTTTTCTTCAATAGCCTTGGTCCTGGCTTCTTCTGCTAACCGAAACAGGAACAACAAGAAGTTCAAATGTACCAGTAAGTCGGTATTGCCGCCCAAACGCAGCTGGGGCTTGTGCTTCTTCACCAGGTTCTTCAGAGTGCTTCGTGGCACGGTGCGCTTCATGGCAGCGGTGCCGTAACCTTTCCTCGGGACTAATGTCGGAGTCAGCGAATATCCGGAGAATGGCTCACCCCAAAAAACACTCCCCAAACGAATCGAACGCGCTTGCGCCGTAGAAGTTCAAATCTGCCGCCGTGCGCCATTACATCACAGGAGCGGCTGATGCATCAACCCGCCTACTTTCTCCTTGGAGCGATTGGTAAATAAGCAGTGATTGTTGTTAGACTAATTTATTTAATATAATGAAATGAGGATTTTCCAATCATGTAAATGATATTGTAGCAGAAGTCCCATTATAGCTGACTGTTAGGCAAGGGAGTTGAAAGCCATAATATCTAACATGCAAATATTTCTCTTGTCAACTTTTTTGATAACATAACCAAATCAAAGAATAAATTACTTTTGGGCTAATCTGGTTATTCACATATTTTAAAAATGCCACCTCTTTATTAAAACATTACATTCACCCAACAAAAGAACCTGCAAAAGTTTAGAAATCCATCCTTTTATCAGTCATGTTATGAATACATATTGGAAATCTTTCTTACATTTATAATTGAATTCACTGCTACAATTATTGTAGCACAAATTAGCACATTAACACCTACTCCATTTGCCATCATAAATTATGCAAGCACTAGGCACATAATAATTGTTTCCAGTGAAATATATTCTTGGTTAATATGCTATGCTTAAATGTAAAATATAAATCATCTATAAATTGCTGCTGATCAGTTTAAAATCCAGTGATACACAGCACTAAATACATTCTCCTTTGGAACAGATCAAAGGCAAGAATATTGTAGAAGTCAAATGAGATTGAATGAAAAAAATTTGAGTTATGTAACTTGAATTTATATCTATTCTAAAAAGTTACATTGTATTTTGTAGGACTGCAGCCCTATCAATACAGTTATAAATATTTAAGATCTATGGAGCTTATGATCTGGTAAGAAGATTTAGGATTACAGCCACATATTTTTAAGATAATCAGATATTCCAATCATATATGATCAGCAACAATTCTGGGCCCAAGCCAGTAGTGGTATGCAGCCAGTTCACACCAGTTCACGTGAACTGGAAGCAAAGATTTGGCATGGTTTGTTGAACTGGTAGTAACTTCTGGCTGGCCACGCCTCCGACCCAGTTGCCCGGTTGCCACTTGCTCATTTGCCCTGGCCGCCCAATGCTCGCTCACCCCACCCACCTGATGCTTGCCCCACCCAGTCACTCCTGACCTCCTATGTGGCACGCCGGGGACCATGTGGTGCCTGTGCCCCAACTGAGCAGCCCTGATCTGACTGTTCACAGGTAAGCCTGCGAGATGTGCTACCCCCCCCCACCATTCCCTGACATTGCTGAGACTCTCCCACTGCCCACGCTTGGCTGGCTGACTGAGCTACCATGCGGCGCTCTCCCAATCACATGGTGCAAGAAACCTGCTCGGGCGGGAAGGAAGGAAAGCCCCCACCCACCCATTCGGGTTGGCAGCTCTGCTCCCCTTGCTCTTCAAGGTTTCAGCATGCTGTCCAGCTTGGACATGGGGCAGTTGACCTCCCAGCCAGCAAACGCTGCCCTTCCTGCTGCTCCTGCCACTGCTGGAGGTGAGAGGGTGGCGGCGGTTCACACGCACAGCCCTGCCTCCCCAAAAGAGTAGCAGCAGCAGGCACAGGGCAAGAAACAGGATTGAGAATTGCTGCCACTCTTTCACCCCCTAGCGGCAGCAGGAGCAGTTTGTGAGAGAGACAGAAGGAAGGAAGGAAGGAAGGAAGGAAGGAAGGAAGGAAGGAAGGAA
>NW_020769421.1:0-76400 GCF_900518735.1 Pseudonaja textilis | reverse complement strand
GAAGGAAGGAAGGAAGGAAGGAAGGAAGGAAGGAAGGAAGGAAGGAAGGAAGGAAGGAAGGAAGGAAGGAAAAGAAAGAAAGAGGGAGAAAGAAAGAAAAAGAAAGAAAGAAAGAAAGAAAGAAAGAAAGAGAGAAAAATAAGAAGGGAGAGAGTGTGTGGTGTGTGTGTGTGTGTGAGAGAGAGAGAGAGAAGAAAAGAAAGAGCAGAAAAGAACAAGAAAGAAAGAGGAAGGGAGAGAAAGAAAAAAAGCAAGCAAGAAAGAAAAAGAAACAAAGAAAAAGAAAGAGGAAGGAAGGGAGGGAGGGAGGGAGGAAGGAAGGAAGGAAAGAAAGAAAGAAAAGAAAAAAGAAAGAAAGAAAGAAAGAAAGAAAGAAAGAAAGAAAGAAAGAAAGAAAGAAAGAAAGAAAGAAAGAAAGAGAGAAATAGGGAAAGAGAAGAAAACTGTACCATTATTTTTAATTGTTCCATTATTTATCATATATTAATATTTTACACTGTCCCTACATCTAGTGTGATTTTACTGCCTTTCCTTGCCCATGTATTTTTCAGGGTTTACAATATATGCATACAATATCTATAGTCCAGAGCATAAATACATGCATGTTTAAGAGTTGAAAGGGACTTCGGAGATGTTCTAGTCCAAACCCCTGTTCAGGAAGGAAAACTGAAGATGCCAAACTCTGAGTAGAGGTCCTGGGAAAGGTGTCAGAATAACAAAATAACACTTAGAAGGGACCTTGGGGGAAAACCCAAGTCAGAGAAATGGCTGTTCAGTCTTTTTTTAAAAAATTTTTATTGGTTTTTAAAAACAAACATAAACAAACAAAACATAAAAACATCAAGCTATTTTCCATATGTGTACATACAGTGTGCCAGTTAGTTTACAAATTGTTTTGTGCTTCCATTTCATAGTCTTCAATTACAATTACATTGAATATAATCTCATATTTTCAATCAAAAATTAAATACCTTAGTATCATTATTAATCAATCATTTGACTATACTTTTATTCATTCATGTTTTACAAGATAATCATAGTTTACTTAGTTTATTTTATAACAGTTCATATTATCACCCCAAATCTGTCCTAAAATCATTTTGTAGATATAATAAGAAAGAAGTACATCTTTATATATTTATTATTTTCCAAAAATCTACATATTTTATTACTGTATTTTATTATCTAATCATTGAAAGAAAAGATCCCAAATTTTATAAAATTCTTTATCCTCTTGTTCTCTAATTTCAAATGTCAATCTACTCATTTCAGCACATTCCAATATTTTCTTAATGATTTCCTCCTGTGATGGTATTTTCTCATTTTTCCAGTTTTTAGCAAATACAATCCTAGCCGCTGTTAATACATTTACAATCAGGTATTTCAAGTATTTATTATATATTTCAGGTAAAATTCCCAATAAAAATATCTCTGGTTTCAAGTTTATATGCTTTTTGTCATTTTTTCCAACCACATGCGGATTTTAGTCCAGTATATTTTAGCATCCGCACAAGTCCACCACATATGGTTAGATGAGCCAGGTGTCTGATGACATTTCCAACATTTTTCAGATTTATTCTTGAACATTCTTGCTATTCTTGTCAGGAGAAAATGCCACCTGTAAAACATCTTATACAAGTTTTCTTTATATGCTGTTGACATTGTCATTTTATAATTTTGAGACCACAATTTTTGCCATTTCTCTAAATCGATCCCATATCCAAAATTCTTCCCCCAAGCAATCAGTTTCTTTAACTTGTTCTTCTTCTAATTTAATTTCTAATAAATATCCATAGTTTTTTAATCACCTTTTCATCAAAATCTTATCTAAATCAGTCAATTTATCATAGAAACCTTCCATTTTAGAATCTTTATCATACCTTGAAAGTATTTGTACATATGAAAACCAATTCATCTTTATACCTTGTTCCTCTAGATTTTGTATAGATCTGAGTTCACCCTTTTCATTCAATATTTCCCTATATCTAACTGTTTGTTCCTTTTTATATATTATAGGATAAGAAAATGCTTCAATAGTCGATAACCAGACTGGAATTTTCAAATACCTGTCTTTAAAAGACAAATAATTGTCTTTTAATCTTCTCCCAGTTTAACCACAGAGACTCCCATATATAATGACTCCTAAAATACCCCTGTGTTTTAGTTCCTTTATACCATAAAAAAGCATGCCACCCCAACAACAAATCATGTCCTTCTAATGTCAACAATCTAGTATTTCTTAGTGTTATCCATTCCTTAACCCACATCAGATTTGTAGCTTGATAGTACAACTCCCAATTAGGCAAACCAAATCCTCCTCTAATTCTAGCATCTTGCAAATTTTTAACTTTATTCTCGCTTTCTTACCTTGCCATATATATTTCAACACAATTTTATTTAGATCTTCAAAGTAATCTTTTCCAAGCCTAATTGGAATTGTTTGAAATCTTGATTGTTGAAATTCTCCCTATCAGTGACAATTGTAAATTCTCCCATTTCACCAGATCTAGCATTATCTGCTGTTTAAGTTTAATATAATTATTCTCTTTTAATGTACTACATCTTGCTGTCAAATATATTCCCAAGTACTTGATCTTATTTGTGACCTGAATTTTCAATAAGTCTGCAAGTCCTTCCTTTTGTCTTAATAGCATATTCTTTGTCAAGATCTTTGTCTTATCTTTATTTATTTTCAAACCAGCCACCTTTCCATATGTCTCTATTTTTTTCTTTCAATTTTGATGCTGTTTCTAAAGGGTCTCCTAAGATGAAAACCAGATCATCTGCAAATGCTTGCAGCTTAAATTCTTCCTTTTTGATTTTCATTCCTTTTATATTCTTTTCATCTCTAATATTTCTGTTTAGCACTTCCAAAGTTAACACAAACAACAAAGGTGATAGTGGGCACCCTTGTCTTGTTCCTTTTCTTATAATGATAGAGTCTGTCAGTTCTCCCTCTAGCATTACCTTTGCCGTTTGCTTATAGCATATAGCTTCTATTGCTTGAATAAATTTTCTACCAAAACCCATCTGTTCCAACAGTAATAACATCAATTGCCAATTCACATTATCAAATGCCTTCTGTGCATCTAGAAATATCAGAGCCATTTGTTTTTCAAGATGTGCCTCATAATATTCCAAGGTGTCCAAGATTACTCTCATATTATCTTTAATTTGTCTCTTTGGCAGAAATCCATTTTGATCAGGATGAATAAAATTATTTAAATATTTTTTAGGTCTTTCTGACAATATTGAAGCAAAAATTTTATAATCTGCATTTAGTAGAGAAATGGGTCTATAGTTCTTAATTTGTAATGGATTGGCCTCCTCTTTTGGAATAAGTGTAATATAGGCTTCTGACCATGATTTAGGTTCTTCTTCTTTAACATAACTTCATTCATAACTTCTAGCAATGGAAGATTCAACAATTCTTGTAATGCTTTATAAAATTCTGCCAGAAATCCATCAGGGCCTGGTGCCTTTCCATTATTTTGCTTCTTGAGTGCTTCAGTTAACTCCATCATCGTTATATTGCTTTCTAACATTGTTTCAATCTCTGTAGGTATCGGGGGTAACTTAGCATTCTGTAGGTACTGTTTAACTCTTTCCTCATCAATATTCTCTTGCATATATAATTTCCCATAGAAGTCTCGAATGATTTCCTTCTTCTCTTTACTACCATAGTAAACTTGGCCTTGGTCATCTATTAATTGCAATATTTTCCTTGATTATTTCTCCTTTCTCAATTTGTATGCTAACCATCTACCTGGTTTGTTTGCATCTTCAAAGTAGTTCTGTTTAGCACCTCTAATTTTCTGTGCTAATTCTTCTTTTTCTATTTGACCCATTTTATGTTTAATTATATCCATTTTTAGCTTGATATCCTTTTTCTGTGGCATTTTCTGTAGCTCTTTTTCAAGTCTTTTATGTTCATCCTCTAGAGGCTAGTCTTTTCATAATATTCCTTTTCCTTGTATAGTCTATTATCAAGCCTCTATCATATGCCTTCATTGTATCCCATACATTCTGAATTGATGTATCTTCTTTTTTGTTTTCTCTAAAGAAAAAAGCCAATTCTTTCTCCACCCACTGTGTGAAGTCTTTGTTCTTTAAAATAGTATTATTTAACGTCCATCTAGATCGTCTTTTTTGTCCTTTCCATTTAATTGTCATTGGATTGTGATCTGCCCAAGTACTTGTTTCAATATTTATTTCTTGAATATTAGTTATTAATTCTGTTGACATCCATATCATATCTATTCTGGACCATGATAAGTGTCTATTTGAATATTAGGTGTATTGTTTAGTTTTAGCATTTCTTTCTCTCCATGTATCTTTTAAGTTTATTTCACCTACCATTTTAAAAAAGATTTAGGGAGAGTCTTTCTGTTTTGCTTTATTGTTTTCTGTGCTGTATAGTCCAATTTATTGTCTACAATTCCATTAAAATCTCCCATCATAACTATATTAGCATAGTCCAGTTCGATTATTTTCATATGTAATTTTTTGTAGAATTCTTCTTCTTTGTCATTCGGAGCATAGATTGCAATCAGGAGTGTTTTCATATAATTGTCCATTATTTCCACCATTAGTATTCTTCCGTCATCATTGGTATAAATCAATCTTGCTGGGATGGTCTCTTTAATATATAAAACCACTCCTCTTTTCTTACATTGGGTCAAGGAAGTAAATATTTTCCCTAGTTTTGGCTGTACCAGCAATTGTTCATATTGTTTTTTTAATATGTACTTCTTGTAGACAAATTATATCAAATTTTAATTTCTCTAATTTATGAAAGGTTTTCCTTCTTTTAACGGCTGAGTTAAGTCCATTTATATTAATTGTAATCAGTTTTTTCTCTTCCGTGGTTATATTTTGTAGTTAGGTTTAGCAGCTCTCGTAGATCTTAGTTCACATTGTTCTTTGGCTTCCATCTTTCCACCTACTGCGCCTTCTTTTTCAATCGCCATTTGGCAGTCCTCTTGGAATTCAATTAATGAGATCTCTTTTTCTGCCTCTTCCTCTTTCCTTCCAAAAAGTTCTGTATAAAATAATTCCGCTTTCTCAATTGAGTCAATTCTGTGTCTCTGTTCTTGCCATGTGAACATTAAACCTTCTGGAATCAGCCATCTATAATTCACCTCTTTTTTAAGTAGCATTTTAGTCAGGAATTGGTATTCTCTTCTCATCTCTCTCACTCTTCTGGGTATTTCTTTCAAGACCACAATCTCCTTGTCTTTGTATTTCAATGTTTTCTCTTTTGCCACTTGCAATATTTATGTTTTAATGGCTTTCTTTGTAAATCTAATGTGAACTTCTCTTGGTAAGCTATTTCTCATCGCATATCTTGTGAAAACTCGATAAACCTCATCTATTCCATCCATCATCTTCTCTTGAGTTATTTCCAAAGCTTCAGCCAGTATTTCTATCATTATCTCAGCTAGGTTTTGTCCTTTTTCTTCCTCTACGTTTTGGAATAAGATAGAATTCTGATCTATCCATCTCCCATCTCAACATACCACTTTTATCTTGTTCAACTACCGTTAATCTATTATCAATATCTCCAATCTTCTTGTCTCTTTATCTTCTTCTTCAATTTTTTGGAATCTCTCATCATACTTCAACATCATTTGTTGGATGTTCTCCACTTTTTCATCGGTTTTCCCTGTTCTTTGTTCAATGTTCCCTGTTCTTTGTTCAGTGTTCTCTGTTCTGTGTTCAATGTTCTCTGTTCTTTGTTCGATGTTCTCTATTTCTTTTCAATATTCTCTGATTTTGCTTGAATATTTTGAATTCCTTGCATAATCATCTGCAGAGTCACTTTTTCTTTTTCTTGTTCTTTTTCTTGCTTTAACATTGTCTGTATTGAACGTTGTCCTCCAGATGGTGGAGAGGAAGAAGTAGAAGTTGAAGAACCAGGAGCTGTAAATTTCCTACTTATTTTAAGCAATTCAAAATCTTCAGGTTCTTATAAACCTTAATCCAATTGTGAAATAACCAATTGTAGTTCAAAATAAAAATAGTAGAAAAAAGAAGCCAAATAATAATGATAAAAAAAGGAAAAAAAGGGAGGACAAAAATTTTTCAGGTTCTTGTATACCTTAATCCAATCAATAGTTAGATGAAGAAAAAGGCTTGAGAAAAAGAAAAGAAAAAAAAGGAAAAGGAAAAATTCTTCAGGTTCTTCAACACCTTAATCCAATTGAAAGGTCTCAAATAGAAAAGAGTGCATAAGAATAAACCAGAAAAGTAGATGAAAAAACAAAAATACCAGGAAAGGGGGAAAAAAGGCTATAAAGGCTTTCCCTTTAAAATAAAAAGCAAACGTAGAGATTGGATTTCCAAAGAAAAAAAGAAAAACAAAGACAAGCTCCAACAAAGACAAAAACCAAATAGTTATTACAAGAAAAAAATGATAAAATGAAATACAATAAAGCTGGTGAGGAGGGATAGCACAACTTAGAAAAGTAAAAAGAGCACACCGCACTTTGTTTAATTATCCAAAGTTCTTATTATAGCTCTCTTCTCCAAAAACTTATCACCTTTTTCCCCCTACGTTTCAACACCAGGCTCCAGCTGTTGATAGAAACCCAGAAGAGCACCTGCAATAATACTCTCCCATGCTCTTCCCTCTATCTTATCAAATAGCAATGTCCTTGAAAAAGAGTCTCAGATCTTTCTTTCTCAGCTTTGTCTGGTCACAGGGAAATAGAATATTTTCAAGCCTCTAGTTGGCAGTGTTACAAAGTTTCTTTGCTCTCAATTTCCCCCTCCTTTTCCAAGCAAGATATAATAAGAATTAATAAAAAAAGAAAAAGATATTTTAAAAAAAGAAATAACTAAAGGGAGCCTCTAGCCTATAATATTACAAAATCAAAAAGGAGAAAAAAAATAGATGTAAATGAAAAAACCAGTCCAGTTTCAAAATACAAGATTGTGTATAGAAAATCCAGCAATGAGGGAAAAAAAAACATTACTTTGACATTCCTGTTTAAAATCGCCGTTTAATCACTTCTGTCAAAATTTTTACCGATTCTTTCTTTTCCTTAGGGTGTCCTTTCAGATCTTAGAATAAAAAAAAGTCCTCACCAAACCAGCACACTCTCTTTTTCTGTTCTCTTCCGTTTCGGAGCTGTCCCAATTTCAGCAGCTTTAATGGCTGCCTCTTTGCCACTTGCAAGAAGAGCTTCTCCTGGATCTAGCAGAGACTTTGTGGTATCCCTGAGATCGACAGGATGTGATCTTCACTTTCACTGTCTCTTCAGGATGGTCCAGGAGTAAAGATATTGGCAGCAATCTCAGATCTCCAAGATCGCATGCCCTATCATCATGACGCCAGCTCCACCCTCCGCTGTCCAGTCTTTTCTTAAAAATTTCCAGTGTTGGAGCACCCAGAACTTCTGGTGGCAAGCAGTTCCACTGGTTAATTGTTCTTACTGTCAGGAAGTTTCTCCTTAGTCTTAGCTTGCTTCTCTCTTTGTTCAGTTTCCATCCATTGCTTCTTCTTTGCCTTCTGGTGCTTTGGAAAATACATTGCCCCCCTTCTTTCTGGCAGCTCCTTAAAAGCCTGTTGCCTATCACACTCTTGGGCAAAGCATGTGAGCCATTTCTTTTCAGTAGTTCATGAAAGTCCATTTATAGTATATAGATAATAAAGTCAAAAAAGGGTGAACAACATTTTTACAGAACTATAGATAATGTTGAGGTTGAGTGTGACAAGGAATGGCTGGGAGGGAAGGGGCCAGGTGAGGCACCCCTTGACATGAGTGACATTGAGTTGGCCATGCCCACTCAGTCACATGACCACCAAGCCACACCCACCAAATAAGCCACATCCACACAACCAGTAGTAAAAAGAAATTGAATCCCACCAGTGGTCCAAGCTGATGGGATTTTGAGTCTAATAATATATTTAGAATCACAGATTCCCCACTTCAAAATGAGAAAGAGTTGCTATTTTATGATAAATCCAAAAAGTTTATAGATTGTACCACTTTGGGAGTTACTGAGTGCAATCAATCCTATGGTAAACATGTTTAATATAATTATACAGCAAGCATTTTATAATTTGATCAGTGGCAATGATTCATTATTATAAGCACTGCAGTTGTGAACTATGCTACCTTCTTTGATGAAATGTTTTCTAGCATTTCCTTGACCAAATGAATGTGTGTTACTTGTAACTGTCAGTCTTATTTCAGAACACTGTCAGAGAAAAAAAAGGAAATGCATGTGTTTTCTAGCTTTGGAAGAAAAAAAAGAGGGCAGGACAGGGCAGAAAGAGCCTCACAATAAACCCTCCTGAAAATATGAACAAGAAAATGAAACCTTTCCTGAGATTTGTAATAGAACTCGCTAATGATGCATTTATTGCATTATTCAAGAAATCTCGAGTTCCATGTCATCAGAGATTATTAAGAACTATCTTGACTCAAGTCCAGGGGTGGGATCAAATTTCTTAACAACTGGTCCTGTGGGCATGGCCTAATTTGGGGGTGTTGCTTGGTGGTCATGTGACTGGGTAGGCATGGCTTGCTGACTGGGCGTGGCTTGTGACTGGATTGTGACTGGCTGGGTGCAGCTAGGTGGTATGTGACTGGGGTGGGCATGGCTAAGTGGCCATGTGACTGGCAAACCAAATATAAATGGTCCTCGCTTAATGGCCAGTTGCTTAGCAAGTGTTTTAATTTACGACTGATGTCCCCAGAACTACTTGACCCGTTTTTGGTTTTTTGACAGCCATGCATGCACACACGTACACACACACACACACACACACACTTATGATCAGTTACAACATCCCACACAGTCTTGTGACTGAGGTTTTCTATGTTTTTTATCAGTTTCCAACAATTTATTCTGGTTTCCAGTTAAAAATGCCTATTGAGAAAAATGGACTTGTTTAACTACCAGTGTTTGCTTAATGACCACAAGGTTCGCTTAATGATCATAGTGTTTGTCTAACCCAGGAATCTGCAACCTTAAACACTCAAAAAGACATTTTCTGTTTTCTTTTAAACAGGTATCCCTCTTTCTGTGTATCTTTCTTTCTACCTCCCTCTTTCTCATCTCTCTTTCTCTCTCTCATCTATAACTGATAAGATTGGAAGCTCTTTTTTAATAATCTTATTTCTTTGCAGTTTTTTTCACACACATTTGTGCATATGTATCCAATACTCTTTCTTCCTTTCCACTCTGTATTCAAAATGGGCAACTATTGTGTGTGTGTGTGTGTGTGTGTGTGTGTGTGTGTGTGTATAACTTTTAATTTGTGCCAGTGTACTTACAGTAAAAAGATAACAATGAAAGTTATCTTATCCTATCTTCCTTGTTTCCTTCCAAACCCCATTCTTCCCCACACCCTCTTTTGTGTTGGCTTCCCAGCCAAGCACTTACCAGGTCTGATCCTGTTTAGCTTTCTAAAATCAGCCTACTGAAATAAATACCAAACTAAACTGCCCAGTAATTTACCTATCACTATGTTGCACCTGATTTCAATGTAAACAACCAATCTGCAGTATTACTAAATTTTGCTAGGCATTTGCTGCATGTTATTTTCTCTTCTTTGATAATCTAGTCTTTTAATTGACTGGTGTGACAGCAGGATGGATGATTGTGATGAGTGGAGCTCTGCAGAGCCCAACCGATTTCTACCTGCCTGGAGGCTCTTCAGAGCCAAATTCACCTCGTAAAGGTGATGAAGATAGGAAGGGCTCTCTGTAGATTGCAAGTGAACAGCAGTCCACTTTGTTAGATCTGGAAAAATCTTCCTGACAGGTGGAGAAGAAGATGGCCATTAATGGCTGAACCGGAGCTGTGACAGCCAGAATGAAGAAAGCACAGAAAGAAGTGGAAAGGGTAACAGCGTATTGGATTTGGGTAAGGATTGCCTAATTTCTACCCAGAATTAAGTTAAATTCCTCAAAAGTATTTTTAAGAAGGAGGACTCCACAAAGAAGGAGGGAATTGCCTTTTCCCTTCCAAAGGAAAGTGGCAAGTGAACTTTTTTTTTTTAATAAAAATTTTATTTTTATAACAACAAAAACAAACAAATAAAACCTTTCTGTTCATCAGTGTGTCAGTTGGGCAAACATTTCTTTGTGCACATAATAACATTATCATACATATTTTACTTATATATGTTTATAATCATTCTTAACATTATATTTATTGACTTTCAATAATCTATTTCACATTCATTTTCTTACTCTGTCTAACTCATTCAATTATCAGTAATAGATATTATACCATACTTACATATTTCAATTTCTTATTCTTCTATCTAGTCATTCATAATATAAATTCCAAATTTTATAATAATCTTTTTCCTCTTGTTCTCTAATTGACATTGTCAATCTTCTCATTTCTGCACATTCCATTATTTTCTTAATTATTTCCTTATCCATCAGAATTTTCTCATTTTTCCAATTTTGTGCAAATACAATCCTGGCTGCTGTTAATACATTGATAATCACATAGGTTAACTCTTTGTTATAACCCTCAGGCAAAATTCCCAATAAAAATGTCTCTCGTTTTAAATCTATAGGTTGTTTTATCATTTTCTCCAGCCACATATGTATTCTATTCCAATACTTTTTAGTTTCTGTGTATGTCCACCAAATATGGTAGTATGATCCTGGTGACTTCTGACATTTCCAGCACTTCACCAACTTATCTTTAAACATCTTGGCAATTCTCGATGGGGGAAAGTGCCATCTGTAAAATATCTTATACAAATTCTCTTTATAAGCTGTTGACATAGTTAATTTATAGCTTCTAGACCATAGTGTCTGCCATTTATCCAAGTCTATTCCATATCCAAAGTTTTTCCCCCATGCAATCATTGATTCTTTAACTTGTTCTTCCTCTAATTTCACTCCTAGTAAGTAACCATATAATTTTTTAATCAACTTCTTTTCAGTGCCTGTTAGGTTTTTATACAATTCAGTCAATTCCTTTAAAACCCACCCACCTTAATATCTTTCTCATACCTTGTATGTATTTGCAAATACGAATACCAATTCATTTTTATCCCTTGTAACTCTAATTCTTGCTTTGTTCTGAGTTCACCTTTTTTTCATTTAAAATTTCTTCATATCTAATAATGTGTTCCTTTTTAAAAAGCTGTGGATATGTAAAAGCTTCTAATGTTGATAACCAGGCTGGTATTTTCATATAGTGATAATCTCTTATTTTTTCCCATACTGTTAATAAAGCATACCTAATGTAGTGTCTCCTAAAATATCCATGTACCTTTCTATATACCATAAAAATGCATGCCAGACTAATTGTGAATCATGCCCTTCTAATGTCAACAATCTGGCATTTTCAATATAATCCATTCCTTCATCCACATCAATATTGTTGCTGATAGTATAGTTCCCAAACTGGGTAATCCAAAAAACCCTCTCACCCTTGTATCCTGCAGTAGTTTGATCTTGATTCTTGTCTTTTTCCCCTGCCAAATGAATTTCAACATCATTTTATTTAAATCTTCAAAGTATTTTTTTCAATCTTATTGGAATCGTCTGGAATAAGTATAATATTTTTGGCAATATGTTCATTTTAATTATTGCTATTCTACCTATTAAAGATAGTTGTAGATTTTTTCATTTTTCCAAGTCTATCGCAATCTGTTGTAGTAATCTCTCGTAATTATCTTCTTTAAGTGTTCCACATCTAGCTGTCATTTGTATCCCTAAATATTACAAAAATATTACAAAAATATTTTTTTGTAATTTGAATATTTAATTTATCCATTAATCTTTTCTTTTGTTTTTCTGCAATGTTTTTCACTAAGATTTTTTTTCTTTATTTATTTTCATTCCTGCTACTTCACCAAATTCCTCTATTTCTCTAATCAACTTAGGGCCTGTTTCCAATGGTTCTTCCAATATAAAAACCAAATCATCTGCAAAAACTTGTAATTTATATTCTTCCTTTTTTATTTTCATTCCCTTTATTTCTTCATTTTTCCTTATGTTTCTGTTCAAAACTTCCAAAGTCAATACAAACAATAATGGGGATAACAGACAGCCTTGTCTGGTTCCTTTTTGAATGTTGTTGTAATGTTGAGGCAGTCGAGTTGTTTGATCATGAACAACTGAATCATGATGATCTTTATTGGAGTCTAGTCTTGCATTTATACACATTTTTAGTTATCCTCCATCACTGGTTAACTTTGGTTACTGCTTAACTTTTGTTACTGTTTAGCACAGTAATCCATACAATTAATTATCTCTAGTTAAAGTCTAACATATGTTTATATCCTCTCTCTAATCCTCCTTTAGCTTAGTGACTTTGTTTACCTGAGTTGTATTTGCTTCGAAACATTCTTTTTTTTTTTTGAACAAATTTTATTAATTTTTAAAGACATACAAAACATAAAACATAAGAACATGAAACCTCTTTTCTGAAAGTTATTTGTAAATTTTAACAAAACAAGTAAAACATTTTATACACCATTGACACGTCTCCTTATAAACACATACATATCCTTTCAAGTTTCTCATTATTTCTCCCTTTACTTTTATTCAATTATATTTCTTTTCTATATTTATCTATTTTGTATCTTTTTTTTCACTATACTTATTTTTTCTTCTGACTTGCTTTATTCTCTTCTATCTTTTATTCTCAATTGTCCTCTTCTAACATTCCTCCAAGGTTTTATTAACTCAATCAAATATAAACACACAAAAACACAAAACATAGAAACATTAAAAAAAATCTTTTCCGAAAGTTGCTTAGTCCCGGGTTACAACTCTTCGTACAGACACAAATTCAAATTCATATTCATTTTGTATACCATTCCATATCTTATTACCATTTTCAATTTTCTATATAGCTGCTCATCTCTTTTAAATTTTCTTAATTTTATTTTATTTATCTCATCTCAATTCAAATCATAATATTTATTATTCTTTGTCTGTTCTGTTTCCAGCTATCCATTTATCTTTCTTCTTTAAACAAAACTTATCCTGTACACTAATTGGAGTATGATGCCTTTATCTCTTTCCCCTACATTTATAATACTTAATATAAAATACATTGGGATTCTGTTTGGTACATCCTAAAATTATACAATATTATCAATGCCAATACAAATCTATTCATTAATATTAATATTCATTTATATCTTAAACACTTAACACATTACTTTTCAGTTAAATATCATACTTTTATGGGAACACCTATTTTCCATAGTTATTTCCCCCCCCCGCATCACATATTTTAATCATTGTTTTGTTAAAATGTTCCCCCTTCTCCTACTCCAATTCTCCCATTTATTTCATTGCTTTCTTTTTCTTGACAAAAATTTCACTAAGTTACACTAAATATTTTATCACATTTTAAATTACATATTATTTCCAATTTTCTAAGATTATTTCTAAGTACAAATATAAAAATACAATCTTATGTACCTTTCCAGAATCCCTTTTTCAATAAAGTTTACCCATTATCTCTAAAAAAACTTTTGTTTCTTTGCATCTTGCTCCCCACCATTGAGGCTTCTCATCCCCTTTTTTCTCCCTTGCTTATTCTTCTCCTTGCCCTCTTTATCCCCTTGTCTCTCCTCCTCCCTTTTGTTCTTCTGCTTTCCTCCTTTCTGTTGTTTTCTAACATAGTATCCACTTTTCACCTTATTCTTCTCTTTTTTGGTTGTTTTTCCAAGTCTTAAAATCCCCTTTTCCTTTTCCTCTTTCTCCTTTTCTTCCCCAACTAAAGTCACTTGTTCATCAAAAATGGCTTCTTCTTTATCCCAGTCATCCTGTTGCGCAGTCTGCTTTTCATAAGTACAAACCACCATTTCTAAAAATTGAAAGAGAGTGCCAAGAGAATCCTTCCCTTCTTGTTCTTCTTTTTTGTATTTTTGGTATTCAAATTTCAATTCATCCACAAGTGATGCCATTGTAGAGAGAAAAAGTTTTTCCAAACAACCACCCAAGTGCTTTTAATCAAAGGTTCCAAAATCACCAAGCAATCCAAATAAGCTGTTTCTTTTACGTACTTTCTCCTTCTTTTTTTTTAAATTTTTTTAATTAATTTTCAAAAAAAAAAAACAGTACACAAACAAAACATAAGACATAAGAACATAAGACATCTTTTCCAACAACTACTTAACAAAACAAATAAGACATCTCATTTAAGTACAATATAATTCTAAATTATCACATTTCCACACATAACTTAATAAGCATCTTATATATTCAACTTCATATCTTATTACTGTTTTCCACCTTCTTACTGTTTCTTCCTTTATTTCTATTCAGTTTTATTCATTCATATATTTCATCTTACTATTCATTGTTACTATTTCATATGTTCTTATCCAATATTACTCCTCAATAAGCAAATATAGACTAACAAACACATAACATAAAAAATATAAAACTTCTTTTTAGAAAGCGGCTTAACCCCGGGTTATAACTTTTGGTACAGACTTAAATTAGATTCATGCTCAGCTTATATACTATTTCATATCCTGTTAAAGATTCTACATTTTACAGATATCTTCTCCCCTCTTTTCACTCTCTTAATTCTACTTTATTTATTTAATCTCAATTTAAATCATTTCACTTGTATTTTTTGTCCGTTCTTTTTCAATCATCCATTTATCTTTCTCTTAAACACAATCTTGTCCCTGTGGTAACTGGTTGAAGTATGACACCTTTCTATTTTCCCCCCAAATTCAACGCTTAAAATTAAACATTATTTCTATTCTGATTTTGCTTAGTACATTCTAAATAACATTTTAGAATAAAAAACAAACAAACATAATATTCTTATAGATATTAAAAATAGTATTCCCTAACAAATTAGTTAAATACACATCAATTACACAGTCCCTACAATATTTTATTGACACATATTTCAAATAAATATAAAATGCAGTCTTGTGTACCTTTGCAGAATCTCTATTAAGATTTTATTTTACCCTTTATCTCTGAAAAAAAGTTGCTTATAAACAAAACAAACAACATCTTGTTTAAAGTCCTTATAACTTCCCTTCGCTTTGTCTCTTCCTTCCTTGTCAAATCTAGCCTTTTTACCCCCCCCCCCCTCTCAATCTCCCACTTCTTCACTTTCTCTTTCTGGGGTTAGTGTTTAGTCACAAAGTTCCATTTAAAATATATCTTTTAGAAGTCTTATTAATGTTTAATAACTCTTTAAAATTCTAGGCAATCTTCTCCTTATTTTCAAATTCTGCTCC
The DNA here is from genome assembly GCF_900518735.1 of Pseudonaja textilis. The sequence goes on along the minus strand of NW_020769421.1, from coordinate 61,189 downwards.
AATTTTTTTTCCTCTCCCTTCCCACTCACAGCAAAAAAGTTTTTTTTTTAAATGTTCAGAAATCCTTATCCCTTCAGCATTTAATTACCTCCAATGCAGGTTTTCTAATTTCGCTCATAGTTCCATCCGCTGTCACGTTAGGAAGGAGAGTGAAAAGAAATAAAAAAAATATTTCCCTTTTAGAACTCCATTCGCCGCTTGTAACTCTCTCTGGAAACAATTTATCTTTAGCAACTTTCAAATTCCAGGGTACTTTCTCTTGCTTTATCCCGGTCAAAAACCACTTTCGTGACTCTTCCGACTTTCTTCCTCCTGCACAATCTTGTCCAGCTGCAGGTTTCTTTGTGGCGGCCATTACTGACCGCCGCTCCCTGCCTTGGGAAAAGGGGGTTTTGCCAGCTGGGGAGGGGGTCTGCGACACCCCCAAACCCCTATCCAGATCCCCTCTGTCTTCAGCTGCCTCTACAGGGGAGCTATATCCTCCAAATCCAAATGGATCGGGGGCACCTTGGCAGCGAGCGCAGCAGGGATCACGTGGTATCGTGAATTCTTGCCACTGCCGAAGCCTTGCAAACTGGAAGTCCATTTGCTTGGAAACATTCTTTATCTGAGGTTTGCCATCTGAGATTGGAACATTCCTGCAATTACAACTCTACATATCCCCGTTTTTTATTTTAAATGGAGGATTCAAAGATTTATGAATGTATCGCAATTGTAGAGGATTAAGAGAGGGGGAAGCAGGATGAAACAATGCAAATAAATTTGGAATACATTGAATAAAACAACAGGTTGCAATTAGTACAATAATAATAATTATAGCATAAAAGAAAAAACTGTCTGAGCCAAGACCAATCAGGGAGCCAATTGGTTAGCCACTCAAAAGGTGAGTAATGAGCATGGATATTATTTTGAATGTATGATTGTAAATTGGCAAGCTCATCCTCAATAGTTTTATTCAAAGAATGAAAATGCACAGCACATCCATGGTGTCCAACTAACGTACAGAACGCTCCCTGACGGGCTAAAAGATAGTCTATGGCAAAATGCTGCTGTAAGACATCTTGATTTAAGTCTTCTATTTCATGCTGCAAATCACGAATAATAGCAGCGGTAGCATTGATGGATTTTTCAAGTCTGCAGGTGAGAGCAAGAATAGATCGTCTGTTTTCTTGAGCAATTATGCCAGGATAAGAGCCTAGAGTAAGGACTCCTGTAACGGCCCCTGCTAATGCACGGCCAAATGTAGAACCAGAAGACAATTGTGTGTCAATAATGACTTCATCATTACATGTAGGCCCCAGAGAGGAACACCGCTGTCGAGTTGATGGGAGCATACCTATTTGAACAGGTAGAGTAAAATAACCTATAACCTGATAATTCTGAGGATGAACATTAGTAGCATATTTATCAAAAAGAACCACATATTAGGATCCTTACACTGCCAACCAGCGCATATCGATCCTGTATTAGATTGATCAGAGGCATTAAAAATAGGAAAATTGTCAGGAGACCTATCAGGAGCTATATTAATTCCATGCAAAGAAGAATTAAAGGTACCTGACAACCAATAGTAGTCAGAACAATAACTATAATTCCCTAGCTTTTTTAATATGTGCTGAGCAGCATCATAATCAGACCAATTATGAAGCCAAGTGTGTTTAGCGTGACAACAGAACCACAGACCCCTTGTAAATTGACTAACTTTCAAGTAATGCCAACAGACAGAATTCAATTGCATAGGGGGTGTAGAAAATAGCCAGGAGTGTGAAATAGATTGTAGTTGTGAGACAATAAATGTAGAAGACATGATCAAGTTAGGGGTAAAAGAAATTTGACCAAATGCCATTGGGGGCTTATAGTATAAAGTAATATTTGTGCCATGGGTCATAAACATGTATTGGGCATGACGAACTCACAAATTAGGGTTAAGACGAACCACAGAAGTGTCATTTTGAGCAGAAACACCATTAAACATAAACAAGAAAATACAAAGTAAAATGGTAACAGAGTTAGCAGTAATAACAGCAAAAACAGCAGCAACAATATTTTCAGGAGTCTGAGGTAATGAGGTCTGTTGCAGTTGTTGTTGAGCTTGATATGTAGTAGATTTAACCTGGCCCCAAGTGATGGGTTGCGGGCTAGTTGACCTTGGAAGACACTTCCATGTTCAGATGAAGATTGAAATCCGGAATCGGGTTGTTAAGGCCCTGATGCCATGCCATAATACAGACTAACACAGCACGCCGGAACCCACACTGCTTGTCAAGTAGAAGGATCTTTCACGGCGGCGGCATAACCATGACCCCAGGTGATCAGCAGTGTAGGGCCTTTCCAGGTTGGATCTGGAGCTTGGCAATACTTTACCAAAGGCCTTGCTAAAGATTCAGTAGTTTGAAAATGCAAATTAACAGGTGAGTCTGCAAGAGAATCTAAAAAGGTTAAATAATTCCAAGTATATAATGCTATAGCAATGAGATTTTGAATCTTTTGCAGATGGTAAGGGCCAGACTCAGTTTGTAATTGTTTCTGAAGCAATGCCTTAAAAGTACGATGAGCTCGCTCAACTGTATATGCTCCTCCCCCTCCTAAAGCAGCAGCTTGAGCATGTCTCATATATTCACTCTCCCAAACCACATATTGCATGGATGTTAAAATCATGTGAAATATTTGCTTCCAGTCTTCAGGGATCATTGTATAACCATTTTTTATTCCTTCTACAAGTCCTCTTGTAAAATTACCACTAATCCCATAGTCTGTAACTGCCTTTTTTAACTCTCTTAAGATCTGATAAGGCAGACCCTCCCATTCTTGCAGTTCAAGCTGTGGCCCCTGACCAGGACGATATTGTATTGGACAAACAGACAGTAATTCTGCAAGTTCTGTTCCTGAGACAGAGGCATCCCTTTTACAAGTCTCTACCATTTTCTGAAAAGAAGACTGAACAATAGAGTCAGGAGGCTTTTGCCCTGTATCTGTAGGAGCTGAGGGAATTGAAGACATATATTCAGGTGAAGAAGGGGGACAAATGACAGCATTAGTATAACGTGAAGGTGGAGGTGTTAAAAGAGAAAGTTCATTGTAACCAAATTTTTCAAATGCATGCCTACATAAATGCCATACCTGCAAAACTTCTATTTTTGCTCGAGGTTCAGTATGCAATGTTTTCCCAATATGTTCCCAATCAGTTAATTTTAAAGACCCCTTTTCTGGGTACCATAGGCACTGAGCTGCAATCTCCTGGACCAGCCTTAAGAGATTTCTCTGTGGTACCTCGGTATTATTTTTCTTCAACAAATAGTCTAATTCACCTACATGCTTCCTTTGTTCCTCAGAAAGCAAAGACCCCATACTTACAGAAACCAAAAGGTTGAAGAAACCACAAAGGGTTGAAGGTGCACCAAATCCTTGCTAGACGAAGTAAGAGGGTCCCTGTTCATGCGCCACTTGTTGTAATGTCGAGGCAGTTGAGTTGTTTGATCATGAACAACTGAATCATGATGATCTTTATTGGAGTCTAGTCTTGCATTTATACACATTTTTAGTTATCCTCCATCACTGGTTAACTTTGGTTACTGCTTAACTTTCGTTACTGTTTAACACAGTAATCCATACAATTAATTATCTCTAGTTAAAGTCTAACATATGTTTATATCCTCTCTCTAATCCTCCTTTAGATTAGTGACTTTGTTTACCTGAGTTGTATTTGCTTGGAAACATTCTTTATCTGAGGTTTGCCATCCGAGATTGGAACATTCCTGCAATCACAACTCTACAGAATGTTAAAGTTTTCTGTCAATTCTTCATTTATCATTACTCTTGCTGTTTGCTTGCTATATATTGCCTCTAGTGCTTTAGTAAACTTATCTCTAAAACTCATCTCCTCCGATTGTATCGACATAAATTGCCAATTCACATTATCAAATGGTTTCTGTGCATCTAAAAACACTAATGCCATTTGTTTCTCTGAGTGAGTTTCATAGTATTCCAGAGTATTCAATATTATCCTCATATTATTTTTTTATTTTTCTCTTGGGTAGAAATCCATTTTGATCTGAATGTATAAAATGATTTAAATATTTTTTTAGTCTTTCTGCCATTATTGAAGCAAATATTTTATAATTGGCATTTAGCAGAGATATTGGTCTATAATTTTTTATTTGTTGTGGGTCAGTCTCTTCTTTTGGTATAAGTGTAACATATGCCTCTGTCCATGAATCTGGTACTTTATTTTTTGTTAGAACCTCATTCAATACTTCCAACATTGTAGTAGAGATTACTTTCTGTATTGTCTTATAAAATTCAGCTGGTAGCTGGTAGCTTTCCCAGTATTTTGTCTATTTATTGCTTCTGTCAATTCCATCATTGTTATTTTCTCATCTAACATAGTCTTTATTTCATCAGGTATTCTCGGTAATTCTGCTCTTGATCATATAGTTTCTCATAGTATCTCTGTACTATTTTTTTCTCTTCATTTTTATAACATAACATGCCTATTAATTGTGGTATTCTTTTTTATTCTTTTTCTTTCTTCAGTTTATATGCTAGCCATCTACCTAGTTTATTTGCATTTTCAAAATAATTCTGTTTAGCCTCTCTAATCTTTTACGCCAGTTCTTCTTTTTCCATTAGTCCAATTTTGTGTTTAATCATATCCATTTGGTTTTTGATATTTTTGTACTGTGGATATCTTTGTAAATCCTTCTCCAATTTCTTATGTTCTTGTTCTAGAATTTGTTGTGTTTGTCTCTTTTTAATGTTCTTTCTTCTTTTTTTTCTTAAATAGATTTTATTAAATTTACAATTTAAAAACATATCGACAATACATTTACAAAGTAGAAAGAAAGACGGGTAGGGGGAAAGAAGGAAAACACCCGGCCTAGCACACCGGATAAAGGCTGGTTGGGGGAAAGAGAAAGGATATAGAGGGAGAGAAGGGAAGGGAAGGGGAGGGGGAATAGGGTAGAAACACAATTAAAAACGAATGATATCTTTTTGTGACAGTCTGTAAGGATCATTTCTCTTCATCATATCCAATCTACTTCACTTTTCCGTTATGTTTAGGTTACTTTTTATCATTTACATAATTTGTCTCTGTGTAAGCCAATTATACCATGAGTCCCAGTTGTCGTAAAATGTTGAGGACTCTTTGTTTTTTAATGCTATCGTTAATTTATCCATTTCGGCACACTCACAAATTTTCTGAATAACCATTTGCTCTGAAGGTGTATGAGATAATTTCCAACATTGAGCAAAGGCTAATCTAGCTGCGGTTAGAATATGGATTATTACATATTTGGTCTTTTTGGATAAATATCTATCAGAGATCCCTAACAGGAAGAACTCTGGTTTATAGTCTATTTGTTCTTTAGTTATCTCCTCCAACCATTTTCTAATTTTTTGCCAAAATTTTTGGGTAGTTTTACAAGACCACCACGTGTGGAAAAATGTTCCTTCAGTGCTTTTGCATTTCCAACACCCTGAGCTCATGTTAGGGTTCATCTTTGCCAACCTCGAAGGGGGTAAGTGCCATCTATATAACATTTTATACATATTTTCTTTGTACGCCGCCGATTTCATAATCTTGATGTTTCTATTCCAGATCTTTTCCCATTCTGTTAATGTAATGCTTCTTCCAATATTCCTACTCCACGTTATCATGTTCCCTTTCACTATCTCTTGCTCTAATTCTACCTCCAATAAATATTTATAAAATTTGGAGATATTCTTTTTATTTGATCCTAATAAGATTTTATCTAAATATTGTAATTTGCTATAGATTCCAAACTCTTTGATATCTTGTTTGTATCTGCTATGGATTTGTATATATAACCACTGGTCAATTTTAAATCCCTGTTCCTGTAAGTCCTGTCGAGTTCTTAATTTTCCTAAAGGGTCTAATAAATCTTTATATTTAGTCGTTTTTGTTATATCCAAATTGTTGGGATGAACCATTGCCTCCATTGTTGAAAGCCAAATCGGAATTTTTGAATAATGTTTTTTGCATATTTTTTTCCAATTAGTTAATAATGAATCTCTAATAAGGTGTCTATGAAAATACAGCTGTTTAGTTTTCCCCACATCCCATAGAAATGCGTGCCATCCTCTCTGAAGATCGTGCCCTTCCAAAGCTAAAATTCTTTTATTGAGTAAATTGACCCAGTCTTTTAACCATAATAAGTTGGCTGCCCAATAATATAATTCCCAGTTTGGGAGCGCTAGCCCACCTCTACTTTTTGCATCTTGTAAAGCCTTAATATTGATTCTAGCTTTTTTCCCTTGCCAAATAAATTTAAGAGTTACCTTATTTATATCTTCAAAAAAAAATTTGGTAATTTAATTGGGATTGTCTGGAATAAGTAAAGGAGTTTTGGTAAGATGTTCATTTTGATCGTGGCAATCCTGCCCAGTAGAGAAAGCTGCAACTTATTCCAAGATTCTAGGTCTTTCTTAATTTGCTGTAATAGTTTATCATAATTATTCTCTTTGAGCGATTTACTATGTGGTGTTAACCATATGCCTAAATATTTGACCTTTTTTGTTGCCTGTATCCCCATGGTTTTTTCTAATTTCTAATTTGTTGTGTTTGTCTCTTTTTAATGTTCCTTCTTCTTGTATAGGTTATAATCACGCCTCTGGTATACACTTTCATAGTGTCCTATACATTTTGCAATGAGGTTTCTCCTGATTTATTTTCTTTAAAGAAGAAAACCAATTCTTTTTACAGATTATTAATAAATTCTTTTTCTTTCAAAATTGAATTATTCAAAGTCCATCTTAGTCTTTTCTTCTGTCCCTTCCATTTAATCCTTATTGGGTTGTGATCAGCCCATATGTTTGTATCAATATTTACTTCCTGAATATTAGGTATTAAATTGGTTGACATCCAAATCATATCTATTCTTGACCATGATGTCTATTTGAGTAAAATGTAAATTGTCTATTTTTGCTATTCAATTCTGTCCATATATCTTTAATACTCAGCTCCTCCACCATCCTAAAAAAAGATTTGGGTAATATTTTTCTATTTTTCTTGTTTGTTTTCTGTGTTTTATAGTCCAGTTCTATATTTACAGTTGTACTAAAGTCTCCAAAGATGCATATCTTATCATATTCCAGTTCAATTATTTTATTGTGTAACTTCTTATAAAATTGGTCTTGCTGATTATTGGGAGCATAAATTGCAATTAAAAGTAGCTGTCCGTTTACTCAAAGCCAAGCTGCACTAAAAGCCTCCAATACAGGAAACACAATGTTGCAAGCCAATCAAGACAAAAAAATGCTACAAAACAGACAGAAGATATTAGAAACACCAATCAAGCAGAACACAGCAAACTCCAAGACCAATAAACACAGATCAAGGCTCCCAACCAATCAGGATGAAGAAAAAAACATTCTAACACAGCAGTAGGCTAGCACCAAATTTAAAACAGAAACAGTTGTGAAAGCCTGACTCACAGACAAACACAATACACAAGCTTGATGATGGCAGATAAGATTCTGCTGAAACGTTGCTACAACTTTAAAAGCACAACTATAATGACGTGGGAAAATACCTGAACAGAGCTGAATACCATACATATAAATACCCGTGAAAACTTAAGAATATATATATATATTCACTACTATGATTATAACCTATTTTCTTTTGCCCTTTGTTGTTTACTCGCTCTTTGTTCCATCCATTCGTACCAGTAGTTCCAGCTGTCATAATAGATTGATGTATCTTTTCCTTTTAATGCCAAAGTTAATCTGTCCATCTCTGCACAGTTTGCTATTTTTTGAATAATCATTTCCTCTGATGGAATATGAGGTTGCTTCCAACATTGTGCAAAGGCCAGTCTGGCCGCTGTCAAAATATGTATTGTTGTGTACTTCACTTTTTGAGAGTTGTTTATTAAAAATCCCTAATAAAAAGAATTCTGGTTTAAATTCAATCTGTTCTATTGTCATTTCCTCCAACCATTTTCTAATTTTCTGTCAATATTTTTGAGCCTCTATGCAAGACCACCACATATGGAAGAAAGTTCCCTCCCTTCCCTCCCTATTAATTTTTAATCCTGCAACTACTCCAAATTGTTCTAATTTGTTCATCAGTTTTTGTCCTCTTTCAATTGGCTCTTCGACAAAAAAAATCATGTCATCTTCAAACGCTTGCAGCTTATATTCTTCTTTCTTAAATTTTAATCATTTTATGTCTCAGTTTTGTCTAATATATGTTAGTAATGTTTCCAATGATAACATGAAGAGCAGGGTTGAGAGTGGGCACCCCTGTCTGACTCCTTTCTCTATTTTAATTGGGCGGATATATTCCCCATTTATTGTGATGTTCGCCTGTTGTGTATCATAAATAGTAGTTATAATATTTTCGAATTTGGTGTCTAAGTTCATATTATAAATTCTTTGGATTAAAAATTGCGAATTCAGATTATCGAAGGTCTTCTGTGCATCTAAAACCATAAGGACTATTTGTTTTTCGGGGTGGGCTTCATAAAATTCCAGGACATCTAGTACTATTCTTAAATTATTCCTGATTTGTCTGTTCGGGGGAAATCCATTTTGGTCTTGATGAATAAAATCATTCAAAATTCTTTTTAATCTGTTTGTAACAATAGGAGCGAATATTTTATAATCCATATTTAACAAGGAAATTGGCCTGTAGTTTTGTATATATCAGGGGTCCAAATCTTCCTTCAGGATCAACGAAATCAATGCGCCCCTCCATGAGTCCGGCATTCTGGCTGCCAATAAGACATTGTTAAAAACTTCCACCATAAGGGGTCCTATTAGTTCACCTATTGCCTTATATAATTCCCCTGGGATCCCATCTGGTCCTGGAGATTTACTATTTTTCTGGTTCTCTATTGCTGTTTTCAATTCAGCCCAAGTAATATCTTTGTTTAATAATTATTTCATCTCTTCCCCAATTACTTTATCTTTCATTTTATCTAAATAGCTTCTTATCCTATCCTCATTGACTTTTTCCTTTTTATATAAGTCTTCAAAGTACTTGTGAGAAATTTCTTTTTTCTGTTCTATCCCCTGTTGTGTATCTCCGATTCCATCTATTAATTGGTAAATCAATCTTTTTTCTTTCCCTTTTTTAAGTTTATAGGACAACCATCTCCCTGGCTTATTAGTGTGCTCAAAATAAGTTTGTCTAGTTGAATTCAAATTTATAATAATTCTTTCTTGTTCAATTCAATTCAATTTGTGTTTAGTTATTCTCATCTGATTTTGCAATCTTGAATCTTTTGGGGTATTTTGTAATTGAATTTCTAATTCTTTAATTTTTTGTTGTAGTTTATTTTGCTGGGCGTGTTTTTCTCTATTCCTCTTGGCATTATAAGAGATTGTTATACCTCTTATTACTACCTTCATTGTGTCCCAAATATTTTGTTTTGTAATTACTCCATTGTTATTTTTTTTAAAGAAATAATTTAATTCCTCCTTAGGTTTGTTCATATATTATTTTTCTCTAATTAACTGTGTATTTAGTGTCCACCTTTTCCTGGGTTTTTTTCTACCTTTCCAAATTATCTGAATTGGATTGTGGTCTGCCCATTCATTGGGTAAAATTTCAATTTCTTTTATTTCATTTGCTATTTTCCCATTCATCCATGCCATGTCAATTCATGTCCATATTTGGTGAGGATTTGAATAAAATGTAAACTGTTTTTTCTCAGGGTTTAACCTTCTCCATATATCAATCAAATTTAACTCCCTCATCATTTCCATACATGCTCTCTCTTTTTTCCTGTTCCTCCCCCCAATACTGTGGTCTTTTTGATAATCAGCAATAGCATTAAAATCCCCGATGATACAAATATTTCTTTTTTCCATTCCTACTGTTTTTTCATGCAAATACTTAAAAAACTCTTTTTGCTCTCCATTTGGGGCATAGATTACCACTAAAAGGATTGGGATAGCATTAATCCAGATCTGCAAAACCAGAGTTCTTCCATCAGGGTCCGACCATATTAGCTCTACTTTCATATCCTCTTTCACCTACACTGCAATCCCTTTCTTTTTCCCAGCATCTGCTGGTGCAATAAATAGCTTCCCTAATTTCAGGCATTCTAAATATTTTTCATCAGATTTCTTTATATGAATTTCTTGTAGACATACTGTGTCAGTGTTTTGCTTAATTAGTTTACCTATTGTCCTTTCCCTTTTTATCATAGAGTTTAAACCATTTATGTTAATTGACAATATTTTCCTTTCTTCTTCCATTATTTAGTTTTGTTTCGGTCTTTGTCTTGTAACTACTCTGGTTTCTCTTTGTGTCTGAGAGTGTATCCTATCTTCTTCTCTCTCCTAGTGTGATTGACTGTTTCCTTGATTTCCTAAGACTCCATATCTATTCTTATGTTGGTCTTGGTCTTCTTGGGAGTTTGATACCAATTCATCCTTACTGTTCTGCTCTTCCAGGCCTACCATCTGTTCATAAAATTCCTGGGCCTTTTCCATAGAATCTACACTGCTCAAAGAAATAAAGGGAACACAAAAATAAGACATCCTAGATCTGAATGAATGAAATATTCTTATTAAATACTTTGTTCATTACATAGTTGAATGTGCTGACAACAGAATCACACAAAAATTATCAATGTAAATCAAAGTTAGCAACCCATGGAGGTCTGGATTTGGAGTTACACTCAAAATTAATGTGGAAAAAAACACTACAGGCTGATCCAACTTTGATGTAATGTCCCTAAAACAAGTCAAAATGAGGCTCAGTAGTATGTGTGACTTCCACTTGCCTGTATGACCTCCCTACAATGCCTGGGCATGTTCCTGATGAGGTGGCAGATGGTCTCCTGAGGGATCTCCTCCCACACCTGTACTAAAGCATCCCCCAACTCCTGGACAGTCTGTGGTGCAATGTGGCATTGGTGGATGGAGCGAGACATGATGTCCCAGATGTGCTCAATTGGATTCAGGTCTGGGGAATGGGCATCAATGCCTTTGTCTTGCAGGAACTGCTGACACACTCCAGCCACATGAGGTCTAGCATTGTTGTGCATTAGGAGGAACCCAGGGCCAATTGCACCAGCAGATGGTCTCACAAGGAGTGTGAGGATCTCATCTCAGTACTTAATGGCAGTCAGGCTACCTCTGGCAAGCACATGGAGGGCTGTGTGGCCCCCTAAAGATATGCCATCCCAAACTATTACTGACCCACTGCCAAACCGGTTGTGCTGGAGGATGTTGCAGGCGGCAGAATGTTCTCCACGGCATCTCCAGACCCTGTCACGTCTGTCACATGTGCTCAGTGTGAACCTGCTTTCATCTGTGAAGAGCACAGGGTGCCAGTGGCGACTTTACCAATCTTGGTGTTCTCTGGCAAATGCCAAACGTCCTGCACGGTGTTGGGCTGTAAGCACAATCCCCACCTGTGGATGTTGGGCCCTTATACCACCCTCATGGAGTCTGTTCCTGACCGTTTGAGCAGCCACATGCACATTTGTGGCCTGCTGGAGGTCATTTTGCAGGGCTCTGGCAGTGCTCCTCCTGTCCCTCCTTGCACAAAGGCGAAGGTAGCAGTCCTGATGCTGGATTGTTGCCCTCCTCCATGTCTCCTGATGTACTGGCCCGTCTCCTGGTAGCGCCTCCATGCTCTGGACACTAGACTGACAGACACAGCAACCTTCTTGCCACAGCTCGCATTGATGTGCCATTCTGGATGAGCTGCACTACCAGAGCCATTTGTGTGGGTTGTAGACTCCGTCTCATGCTACCACTAGAGTGAAAGCACCGCCAGCATTCAAAAGTGACCAAACCATCAGCCAGAAAGCATAGGAACTGAGAAGTGGTCTGTGATCACCACCTGCAGAGCCACTCCTTTATTGGGGATGTCTTGCTAACTGTTTATGCTTTCCACCTGTTGTCTATTCCATTTGCACAACAGCATGTGAAATTGATTGTCAATCAGCGTTGCTACCTAAGTGGACAGTTTGATTTAGTGTGACTGACTTGGAGTTACATTGTGTTGTTTAAGTGTTCTCTTTATTTTTTTGAGCAGTGTATTTTAATTTTCCTTTCCTCCCATGAAACTAACATCCCCTCTGGAATTAGCCATTTAATACGATTCCTTTTTGATTTAAGTGGGCCACTAAAAAATTATAGTCTCGTCTTTGATCTCTTACTCTTCTCGGTATTTGTTTGAGTACCAAGACTTCTTTGCCTTTATACCTAATTGATTCTTCTCTTGGTATCTTATATATAATGTCCCAGATATTCCTTTTCGTGAATCATATATGGACTTCTCTTGGCGTCTCGTGTAATTTGTACTAACTCTGTAGACTCCATCAAATTTTCTCAAGATGTCATCTTTGTCCTTTTCCAATAGTTCTACCAATATTTCTGCCATTACTTCTTCCAAGTCTTCTTCTCTTGATTCCACTATATTCTGGAATCACAAGTGTGCAGCAGCTTGGTCCATCTCTAAATAGATCAAGCAATCCTCCATTTCCTTGATCACATTCTTTAGTTGTTCATCTACCCTTTCCAGTTTCCTTTCAGTTCATTCTGTTCTTTTCTCTACCTCTTTTATTGTTGCTTCATTTTTCTCCAAAGCCTGCTGTATTATTCCAACTTTTTCTTCTACTTTGGAAATATCTGCCTTCATTTCTGCTTTTAGTTTCCCCATCTCTTCATTTAGTCCATTTATATCTGCTCTCATCTCATTGTGGTTTTTCATCATTGTTTCTTGCAGCTTCGACATTGATTCTTGTAGAGTAAGCAGAATCGCTTGGACATTAACATTCAAGGAGGCGGTTTGTTTCTCCAATGGTATTGTCTCTTCAATTGTCTTTTGTGCCATGGGTGAAGGTATTGCCGACATAGTTGTTAGCGTCGAGGTGGCCTTTCTTCCGGTTTTCAGAGTTGTAGTTGTAGTCGTTGTAGATGTCATTTCTTTTAAAATTTGTTTTTGTTGTTGTAATATAATGGTTATGTTGCCCCAAATTAACATAAAATGGTAACAGTCAATAGTATATATTAACATTGATCAATAATTCAATTAATTAATTAATTTATCCCTCTCTTCAGTATCTAAGCTCTGTATATATTTAGTAGGATGGTGTTTCTTATAAGCAGCAATATTAACCCAGTATATTTTCAAATCTGAATTCTATATCACATATATAATTTATATATGGCCTAACCTTTGTTATTACCGTGTTTCTCACAAAATAAGGCCGGGCCTTATTTTTTTTTTTGACCCCTGAAAAAATGGCTAGGCTGTCTTTTCGGGGTGATTTAATTTCCTCCCCCACCTAGAGTGGCCCATACGCACATACCTCACTGTGAGGCCGCTTCTATCAGCCGACGAAAGCTCCTCGAAGGCAGAGTCCCCAGCTGCTTCAGGGCATGGTGTGGCTGCCCATGTCCCCTCGCTTTTAGGCAGTCTCTTTCGGGTGATGGAAGCTCCCCAAATGCAGTCACCAGCAACTTTGATCAGCCGATAGAAGCAGCCTCGGGGCGAGCACACACACACACACACACACACACTCCCCTCACCACGAGGCCGCTTCTTTCGGCAGATAAAAGCTCCCTTGAAGGCAGAGTCCCTAGCCGCTTCAGGGTGAGGCGGGGCTGCCCATGTCCCCTCGCCTTTAGGCAGTCTCTTTTGGGTGATGGAAGCTCCCCAAATGCAGTCACCAGCGACTTCGATCAGCCAATAGAAGCAGCCCCAGGGCAAGCGCGTGCACACACACTCCCTTTGCCGTGAGGCCGCTTCTTTTGGCAGACGAAAGCTCCCTTAAAGGCAGAATGCATCACAATTGCAGTAAACAATTTCCCTCTGCCTTGTGTGTGTGTGTGTGTGTGTGTGTGTGTGTGTATACTTGAGAAATACTATATAGGAATCAAAAAAATTGAGAGAGAAGCATTGACTGATCAGAGAGAGATAAAAAGAGAGAGATAAAAAAAGTTAGAAAGAGAGAGAAAAGAAAAAGAATCTTAAAGTAGCTGTGCCATTTTCATTCACTGGAATTACACATTTGCGATCTAGATACCCGGAAATAGAAAAGTGCTGAGTAATAACAATGTCCTCTCAAAATCTCCACTCACTCAATTATGTCCAGTTCTCTTTTCATCTTTTCTTGGGGATCTTAAATTCAGATCTCCTATATTTCTATATTTCTTCAGTTAAGGCAAACTATTCAGTTGGACCAATACACCCTCGGATCAGCGATCAAAGGCTTTTTCAGAGCTTCCAAAAGTATCTCCTTTTATACCGCACTATCTCAGTTTATTTCACTTACTCCAATCTTCTCATCTCAAATCTAATGCAGTCTTTCCCACAGAAAGTGATCCAAGTCCCCCAGACTTTCCAGCAGCTAGAATCCCTTCGATTAATAACAATGTAGCAAGTCTCACCAACCTCCCAGTCTTCTTTGCTTCTTTTGTTACTGTCCTTATTTTCTATCTGTCCAGCCCTTTCACTTTCACCCGCCTCACTTCCGCTCCTTAGCCACTTCCTTTTAGGGCTCCGATCAGATTCCTTCAACAATTTTCTGTGGATCCACAGCGTTAAAAAAAAAAAACTTCCTTACTCGCACCTTTCACCTTTGGTCACCACAATCTGTCTCTCACTTGCTTCCTTTCGTCAGTGGCAGACCGGACTTCGGGACTGCCATTAACAACATGGAAGTCTCTTGCTCGTCAGGTTCTGAGGGGTTTCTCTTCACTGCAATGGGAGTTGCCTTCCCCTCACTACAGTTCAAGTTTCCCCACACCAGCACATTTCTCTCCGGGATTCGTGCACCCCGAGAGATCTCACCAACAGCAAGAAGAGGCAAGAAGAATCATGAGCAGACCTCTATACCTCTGTTCGTCCCCGCCTCACCACCAGAAGCCCTAGCCAGCATTCTGTTCTTTTTTCAACTTCTTTGATTGTACATTCATTTTTTTTCCAGTGCTTGCTGAATTGAGCCTACTTTCTCATCCAGTTTATGTATTTTGGTTTTCATTTCACTTTTCAATTTCCCCATTTATTCCTTCATGTCATTTATTTCTGTTTTCATTTCACCATGGTTTTCATCATCATTTCCTGGAGCTTGATCATCAATTCTTGTATTTTAATAGTGTAGTTTGTATATTTCAATCGTTTTTTTGTGTCAAAGGTGAAGCTGCTGCTGTTGAAATTGATGGAATTGGAGTTGTCTTTTTTCCAGTCTTCAACATCGCTGTGGTAATGCTCATAATTTCTTTTAATATTTCACTCTGCTTTTCTAAAATATTATATATGTTGTCCCAAATCAGCATTTGCTAGTTCAATTCTTATTATGTTTATGCTTTGTGTACAATTCTCTAAGTTTCACTCTGTCTAGATTCCTATTAGCTCAATCATAATTTTAGAATTCTTCTTCTACTATGCCTTGTTATAGGCTCAATTAATCATCAATATTACTTACAATGCAACTAGGAACTGTCTTTCAATTAAATAAACTTAACGTATATATTTCTAACAACAAAATTTAGTAATATTATATAGTTGGATATTATAACTCTTATATATCACACTATTATAGGATACCTATCAAATCTATACTATCATAAATTGATACAGTCTTAAATTAATACCAGGTATCATAAAATATTAATACTATAAAATATAATAAAGTCTTATGAAATATGTAAATTATATAAAATGTATATTATATTTACTCAGACTATAAGTTAATCTAGATGTTCTATTTCAAATTTTTCCCAAATTCATTAACAAGTTCCCCCCATTTAATATTTTAGAATATGAAATATATAAATATATAAATGTGTATATAAAATATAAATGTAATATGATCTAATGTAAATAATTACCTGCTAATTCTCCAATCTTAAATTGCTAATTTTACAGATCTCTAGGTTTGATGAATCATAAATTTTTATAAATACAAACTTATTTCATTAATTAAGATTTAATCAATCAAAAATCATTTCAACATTTCATCAGATATTTTCACCCCTCAAGAGTACTTTCCTCAGTGCAGTTGTCTTTTCTCAAAAGCAAAAATTGTATAATAATTGTATAACTGTGTAATAATTGTTCTCCTTTTCAGGGTCCGATTGCCTCTATTACATCAGCCACTTCCTCTTCCATTCCGCTCTGTCACTGTCAAATACAAACTGTCTAGAAAATAATGTCTGTTCCATAAAAGTTCAACTTTTTCTTCTGGGTCTAAGTGTCTTTTAAAGATTTTAAATCTTTTTTCCCCTTCTCTATTCATTCCGATTCAGCAGACT
Source organism: Pseudonaja textilis (assembly GCF_900518735.1). Next base: position 44,941 of record NW_020769421.1, on the reverse strand, counting down.
GCACTCTCTTGAGCAAATCTTCCACTCCTTGTTACGGCTCACACTATCGCACACTCACCACTCTTTTTGGAGCTCCAACCCACTTTCTTCCTCTCTCACCCTCCACAATTTACAAACCTTCTTTAGAGCAATCCCTGTTCATAGCTCACAATCCTCACACAGCCAAATTCGATCAATACCACAGTTGGTTATTCTAAACTTCTGCTTCCTTCTTTCAGCTGGGCTGTCGTGACTTTGGCACCACCATTCAGACATGGCAGCTGCTTACATGTTGAGCTCAGAGGGTTTCTCTTTGTCACAGGAGCGGTTGCCCTCTGCTGCATTGTTCCTCGAGTATCCCCACTCTATCACAATCTCTTCAGGATCTGTGTACCCCTTGGGGGGTCTCTCAACACTAAAAGATTTGGAGAATGGAACCTGTTCTTCTTCGCCTCTCACCATCATGACATCACCATCGGAAGTCCCAAATTGGACATGTTTTAAGTGCTAAGAGAGATGTAATGTTATCTCATGAACTACGAAATAGTTCTGGTTTTAGAGAATATTCTGATCATTTGAAAAAAATATCTCTGAACCTAAGAACAAAATCTGTTTTAAACTTTTTTTTATACCAAGATCTATTAAATCATTAGGAAACAGTAAAAACACTTTAACTAACTTTCAAATTGAACACTACTATAAGGGAGCTAGCTATTGTACTGACAATAGCTGAACTCTACAGTTTGTCCTCAATTTATGACAATTGAGCCCAAAATTTATGATGCTGTGAGAAATTTAAGTAAGTTTTGCCTCATTTTACAATTTTTCTTGCCACATTTGTTAAATGAATCACTGTAGTTAAGTTAGTAACACAATTGTGAAGTGAATCTGGTTTCCCCATTGACTTTGCTTGTCAAAAGTTAGCAAAAGAGGATCACATGACCCTAGAACACTGCAACGGTCAATAAATGTGAGTCAGCTTCTAAATGTAAATCATGTACCTGTGAGGATGCTGCAACAGTCATAAGAGTATAAAATCCCTGCCCCCCATTTCAGCTCCAGAGTAATGGGATTAATACATGGCCTTCAGGGCATGATGTGATTAGCCCTCTATCCATCTCACCAAATGGGAAGATTGCATTACCCAGCAAGATTCAACCAATCCTGGGACTCAAGACAACCTATAAAGTTATCCCTGCATGGCACCATGGGAGTCTGACAACCAATCGGAATACATTTCTTTCACAGGAAGCAAGTTCAAAGCTCAAGAGAGGATATAAATATATCTCACTCTTCACTCCATGTGATCAGCTACCCAGGACTTCAAACCCATGTGGTCCTGTTCACCATCAAACCATCCTTCCAAGCAGACTCCATGTTTCCAGTGTCTTTCTCCCCACTTGGAATTTAACCCAGAGGGACATTTCTTTCAACAATTTATAAAACTAATTACCATTACTAAAATACAGAAATAGTAAAAAAAAAATTAATATTTAATTACAATTTTAAGCTATTTCCTCTCTGTACATTTTGTCAGCATTCCAATTAAACTCTCCATACCATTCAAACTCCAACACAAAGACCATCAAAGTAAGAATTTATTAGAGAAGTCATGTTGGCACATCTGGGGAAAACCTGAATCTGAATTCCTGCATTTTCCCCCTCTTGTACTAAAACTCATACCCTGCCCCATTTAGTGACTCCCTGGTCACATTAGCCAATCCACTTCATGTCTCAACTGCTGCCAAATTCCAGTCTTGAATCTGAATCAAGATGGATCCCGGGCTGACAGGCTGCCTCCCCTCAAGCGATGATAATGTCTTGAAATGAGACAAGTGACAGGAGGTTAGAAACTAACTAACCACCTCTTCCCCCTTGGGGGACCCTTTGGCATATTGGAAAATTTCTTGTGGAACTGTTTTACCAATCTATCTGCCGTTGCATCCCAACTCTTCACCCAAGTGGCATCAGACAAAGGGTACCCCTTCCAATACATTAGGTATTGTAATCAACCCCTATGTAACCTAGAGTCTAAGGTTTTCTTTATCTCATAATGCATTTCACCCTGTACTACTATTGGTTTGGGAGTGGGCTGATCTCTTGGCCTTATTTGTGAGCTAACAGCCAGCTTCAATAAACTACTATGAAATACCGGATGCACTTTCCTTAACAAACAAAGGAGATTTAGTTGCATCGTTACCAGATTTATCACTTTCACTGTTGGAAATGGCTCCACAAATTTTGGACCTAGTTTCTTTGTACACAACCTTAATCTAGGATATTTAGTGGGCAAGTAGACCCACTTTAAAGGGGGCTTGGGGGAATCAGTGGTTGTCCACCTGACGCTTGTATTTCTCAGCTGCTTGGGCGAGGACTCACTTGGTATTATCCAATCCCTTTTTTAATGAGTCCTTCTACTCAGCTAGGGACATTGAGGTTGGAGGTTCTCTAGGTAACTCAGGCATAGGCACAAAGTCCATTCCACTGGTGACTTGGAAAGGAGTTAAGCCGGTGCTACTGTGAACTGTGTTATTGTACACTACTTTTGTGAAAGGTAGCAGATCAGCCCAATTATCTTGCTGGTAAGTCTACATAACATCTCAGGTATTGCTCCACTATGGTGTTTGTTCGTTCCATGGCCCCATTCATGCTCAGATGAAAAGCAGAGTTCAATCCCTGAAAGGACCCCATGGATCATGGAACTCCCAGAATTTCACGGTAAACTGGACTCCCCTATCAGAAATAATCCTGCGGGACATTCCATGCAATCTATAAATGTGCTTGATGAACATTTTCATGATTTTCTTAGCTGACAGTAATCCAGAGCAAGCAGTGAAATGTGCTTGCTTAGAAAACATTTCAACCACTGTTCAAATGATGGTGTCTCCACCACTCTCTGGGAGTTCAACTATAAACTCCATAGCTGTCTCTTCCCAGGGATGGCTGGGGTCAGCTATCGGTTGGAGCAGACAAGGGGGCTTCCATGGTCACATTTTCATGGCAGCGCACATGGAACAGCTTTTTACATCTGCCTTCATCTTTGGTCGCCAAAACTGCCTCCTTGCTAAGTGAGGGTCTTTAGGGATCCAAAGTGACCAGCCAGAGGAACTTCCGGGTGATGTTGCATTGTGGCAGTACAGGAGAAATTAGCTCTGCTCTCTTGCACTGGGTTTTTCACTTCTGGACAGCCGTTTGTGGCAGCGCTTGGTCTCAGAGGGATCGGCAAAGTGAGGAGAAACTCTCAGAGTCAGTTTGGGAAATTGCGATCCTGAACCGACAAGGAGGAGAGCCCAAAGTCTGACATGAAAGAAGCCTGCTCCCTGTGAGTTGACCCGGAGCTGCGACAAGCTATTGAAGTAGGAAGTGGTGAGATGATAGTGAACTGGTTTTTCTGGCAAGTTACTAATACTGGAAACGTTTTTGGATTATAACTGAAAGTCATGAGTGAACAATTGCTGGTATCAAGGGAAACAAGATGTAAGGGGTGAAGGTGAAGATTGGTGGCAGCAATTTAATTTTGCATCCCCAATGCCAGGAGCACAGTGAATCTGACAGCTTGACAGTTCACTGAGATAAATAGCGAAGCGTGGAGACAGAATCGAAAGGATACTATCCAACATTATCTGAAGAAACTCTTTAGTTCTTTAACTATTAGACTGAGATTGCTGGTACCAGCTGGATTGAGGCTGACCAGAAAGAAACTTAACAAAACTTAACAGCCCTTAAATGAAGGGTGACTGCAATTATTGGAGGTTGTCATTTTGAACATCGACTTCCAGTATTATGTGTCATTGTGTTTGGAATACATAGAATAACATTTAGAAGTAAACTTGATATAAGAGAACTTGTTAAAATCTGATTCAAAATTTAATTTTAATATTTTCTATATTTATTTATTATATATTTATACATATTTATTATACTTATTAACATTTAATATTTATTTAATATTTAAACCTATTTAACTATTTATTATTAGATACCTTTAAGATTTACTACTTTTCTCTTTGTACTATTTCATTGGGTTTTTTTTGTTTCTTCTTTGAATTGGAACTCCTTGAACTATATACTTGAATTTGATTATATATCTTTCTTCTATTGTTTGATAAAAATTTAGGGTTGATAAACTGTATATTGAAATTAACATAATCTGTTTGACAACGTATTGATAATTTATTAATAATTTAGTGACATCTTTAAATCTTGTAACTGAAAACTGATTACTTTTTTCCTCTTTTTTTGAAATATTAATTACTTGATCATTTAATGAATTGATACTAATTATTAACTTTAGTAGTGATAGAAAATTAGCATAACTAGTTCAATAACAAAAGAAAACCTCAATTAACCTAAAACAATTAAAAACTCTTAACTATTTACATAGTTAATGCTAATTTGGCATAACATATATAAAATTGTAGATGAGCAATATAAGATTTAGAGATATGACTAGTATAACAACCACCAAGACTGGAAAGAAACCAACACCAATGGTGGCATTATCTAGTCCCACACCACCTACTCAATGGACGATTGAAAGGATGCTGGCACCTGAGAAATCGAATACTATACCTAGTGCCCAGTCAGTACAGGTGTCCTAACTAGTGATACAAGGAATGATTATGATTCTGCAAGAATCAATCTCGAACGATCATATTGAAAGCAGAGCCAATAGAGATATGATGAAAGTTGAACTGAAGACCGATATAGAGGAAATGAAGACTGAGACCAGGAACTTGGATGAAAAAAAATGGGATTGATTCAAGAATCAATTAAAAAGAATGAAGAAAGGATAAAAATAATAGAACAATGATCTGACCAAGCTGAGGAAAAATTAAAATATATGGGCCAAAAAATTATTGGTTATAATAAGGAGACAGAAGAAGCCTTGATTCATCTTGAGATGGACAGAGCTTTTTATTATCTAAGATTCCAGAACATGGAAAAATAGAAAGAAGAAGATCTAACGTTAGCGATGGCAGAGCTTTTAGCGGAACTCTTACAAAGAGATAAGTCCAAAATGATAAATGAAATAGATGACATTTATAGAGTCTACACAAGCTACGCAAGGTGACACAAATTACCTAGGGAGGTCCATATCAGATTTTCTAGGAGAAAGGTCAAGGATATAATTTATAAGATCTCAAAAGAGGAAACAATGAAATACAAAGGGAGAGAAATAATCGTCCTTAAACACAATCTACATAGACTTCTGTAAAGCCTTTGATTCAGTGGTACATGACAAACTACTCCTAAAACTAAAATCTTACGGTATCTCTGGACACCTGCATTACTGGATAGAAGCATTCCTGTCAAACAGACAACAAATGGTCAAAATTGGGAGCGTCCTATCAAATTCTGTACCTGTCAACAGTGGTGTCCCCCAAGGCAATGTTTTAGGACCAACTCTTTTCATACTCTACATAAATGACATCTGTGATCATATCAAGAGCAACTGCGTTCTCTTCGCTGATGATGTAAAGCTATTCAACACCACAGACAATACTGCTCCCCTTCAAAAAGACCTTGACTATGTATCAGAATGGTCAAACAAATGGCAACTTCAAATCTCAACAAATAAATGCTCTGTCCTGCATATTGGCAAAAAAAAATCAGAAAATAAAATACAGGCTGAATAGTCAAGACCTTGTTGATGATCCAAACTCTGTCAAGGACCTTGGAGTACTCATATCTAATGGCCTAAGTGCTAGAGCCCACTGTAACTACATAGCCAAAGAGGCATTAAGAGTTGTTACCCTAATCTTACGTAGCTTTTTCTCTGGTAATATTACACTAATAACTAGAGCATACAAAACATTTGCTAGACCAATACTTGAATACAGCTCATCAGTCTGGAACCCACATTACGTATCTGATATAACACAGTTGAGAAAGTCCAGAAATATTTCACAAGAAGAGTTCTCCACTCCTCTACTCGTTGCAGAATACCTTATGCCACCAGAATCAAAATTGTAGACCTAGAAAACCTAGAATTACAGCACCTTCATTCCAATCTAAGTATAGTATATAAAATCATACATTGCAATGTACTACCTGTCAATGAATACTTCAGCTTCAACCATAACAACACAAGAGCAAACAATAGATACAAATTCAAGATTAATCATACCAAACTTGATTGCAGGAAATACGACTTCAGCAACAGAGTGGTCAATGTCTGGAATACTCTACCTGACTTTGGTTTTTTCCCCCAAACCCCCAAAACTTTAACCTTAGACTGTCTACTATTGACCTCACCCCTTTCCTAAGAGGTCTGTAGAGGGCATGCATAAGCACACCAACGTGCCTACCATCCCTGTCCTATTGTTTCTTTTATATATTTTTTATTTTTCTTATATGTATCCATGTATTCATAACTAGGTTTTTTTACTTATACTTATTATCTTGTAAGCAGTTGACATATATAAATAAATAAATAAATAAATAAGATCCCAAGAAGAGTGAGGGAACACAGGAAGGACTATCGCTTTCCTACCAATTATTTAAACAAAAAACATATCTCTTTCAAATGGATTACACCAGGAGGCATTTTGACAACATGGAAAGAGAAAAGAGTGAAAATCGATAATCTACAGAAAGCACAAGATTTTTCTGAACAAATTGGTGGGTTGAAAGATGAATTCAATAGCAGAGATGAGCTTGAGGCTTCAAGCCAAAAAGAAATACAGGAAAAACTCAAGGTGAAAGAGAAAAACCAAAACGAAGAAACAAGGGGAGAACCAGCTGTTATAGAAGAATCAGGGATTAAAACCAGATGTCAGATGGCAACTAAATCCAATGAAAACCAGAGGCTAGAACAAGAAACAATGGTAAAAGGATTGAAACTAATACTGATTAATATTAATGGGTTAAACAATCTATCCAAAAGGAAAAGAATATTTTCTAAATTAGAAAAACAGAAATTTGATATCGTATGTCTTCAGGAGGTCCATATTAGATTACGAGATCTGATAAATTTACAAAATAAAAAATTGGGGAAACTATATTCATCACTATCAGAGGAAAAAAAGAAAGGAGTAGTATTATACATTAAAGAAGAAATAAATTCGAAACTGATTTACAACGATATGACAGGGAGAATACTAATGGTAGAAGTGATTATACAAAATAAAAATATTCTATTAGTAGGGATTTACGTCCCCAATAAAAATCAGAATGAGTTTTATAAAATACAATATGAGAAAATAATAGAACTAGGAAATTTGAATATTTGTATAATTGTTGATTGCTGACAATAAACAGGATTATGCCAGTGACCAAAAACAGGAGAAAAATCAGAATACATTACCTAAAAATTTTTTTTGAGATGGCTGAAGAATTAGACCTAGTAGATGCTTGGAGAAAACTGAACCCGAGGATGACACAATTCTCTTTTTACTCCAATCCACATAAATCCTGGTCAAGACTGGACATGGCATGGATGAATAGTGATTTACTCAGGGATATTCAGAACATAGAAATACTACCTAACATTTGGGCAGATCATTACCCTCTGCAGATAATCTGGAAAGAGCATATTTTTAAGAGGAATAGGTGAACACTTAATCCACAAATATTAAAAGAAAAAGAATATATCCAAAAAATTTGGGAAGAACTAGGTGTGTTTTTTAAATTCAATAAGAAACAAGATACGTCACTGCAAATTCTCTGTGATACAATGAAGGCATACCTAAGGGGAATATCGATAGCCTATTTGGCTAATAAAAGTAAAGAAAAGTGGAAGAAACAGAATAACTTAATAATAAGAATAAAAAGATAGACTAACAATAACCCCGGGAGATGAGCAAACTAGAGATGAATTGGCATGACGTAAACATGAAATCAATATCTTAGAGCAGGAAGATTTAGTCAAGAAATTACAATATATAAAACAAAACCATTTTGAGTATGCAAATAAACTAGGGAGATGGCTAGCCTACAAGTTGAAAAAAGAAAACCAAAAAAGAATCATATATCAATTGGAAGATAATAATGGGATACTAGAAACAGACTTGGAAAAAAAGAAAATAATTATAAGAGTATTTTGAAAACTTATACAATCAAAATATAGTAGACTCAAATAAAATAGAAGAATACTTGAAGGAAGGGATATTTCATTTGTTACCGATAGACAAGAAGGAGATACTGAATAAGGAGATAACTTAAGTGAACTGAAAGATTAAAAGACAAAAAAGTAATAAAACCCCAGGATCAGTATATAAAGACATAGGAGAGCCCCTAGAAAACCTGCTCTTAGAGATTTGCAATGAGGTATTATTAGAGGCGAAAATACCGGAATCATGGAATCATGGAATCATGGAAGGAGACCTATATTATACTAATCCCTAAAGAGCATACAGATGCCAATCAAATAAAAAATTACAGACCAATATCACTTCTGAAAACAGATTATAAAATTTTTATGAATGTGATGGCAGAAAGAGTGAAGAAAATTCTTAACAATAGAATTCACTGAGGCCAAAACGGATTTCTCCCCACGAGACAAATCAGATATAATACAAGGACTATAACTGATATATTAGAGTATTATGAATTCTATCCAGGAAGTCAACATGCCCTGATCTTCCTGGATGCGCAAAAGGCTTTTGATAACCTCAGTTGGGATTTTATGAAAAAGCAGATTAACTTGATGGAATTTGGGGATAACTTCATAAAAATGCTAAATTCAATTTATTCCACATAAAAGACTAGGGTAAATGGCGATTTTACTAACTCATTTGAGATAAAGAAAGGGGTTGGGCAGGGATGCCCACTGTCACCTCTGCTTTTTATAACAGTACTAGAAACCCTACTGGATAGAATTAGATTAAACAAAGAAATTAAGGAACAAAGATTAAAAGGCAAGAATACAAATTACAGGCATTTGCATATGACATGGTATTTATTACAGAAGACCCAATTGACTCAGAACCAATATTACTAAGAGAAATAGATAAATTTTGCAAATTAGCAGGGTTGAAAATTAACAAAGAAAAGACTAAAATGTTAGTTAAAAATCTAACAGAAAACAGACAAAAAGAATTAGAAGAAATAATGGGATTACAAATTATTAATAAGATCAAATATTTAGGCACTTGGTTAAGATCCAAAACCTTAACACTGAAGGAAGATAGTTATACAAAATTGCTACAACAAATTGGTAGAGATCTGGAAAATTGGAATAAAATGCACATTTCATTACAAGGCAGAATTGCCACTATCAAGATGAATGTCCTACTTAAATTATTATATTTATTTCAAAGGATCCCTATACAATTAGATAGAAAATTCTTTAAAGATTTGGATAAGGTCACTATGAAATTTATTTGGGCTGGTAGAAAAGCAAGAATTAAAAAGATAATAAAGATTATTTACAAGATAATAAAAACAGAGGTGGCTTTGGACTTCTGCCTGGGAGACCTATTATAGAGCGGCGTCATTAGTTTGGATAAAAGACTGGATTAAATTGGAAAATAAAAGAGTTTTAATATTAGAAGGTCATGACCTACAAATAGGCATGCCTTTTTGTGGAATCCGAATTTTAAAAGCTACATATATTTCCAGAGGCATACTCTTCGAAAATCTATGATAAAAACTTGGTCAGGTATTAGGAATAACCACTATACTAAAATCCCAACATGGTTATCAACAATGGAGGTAATTTTCCATCCCAATACAACGTACATTAGTAAAAAACTTAAATACTACCAAATATTAAATAAGGAAGGGAAACTTAAATCGATTTATGAATTAGAAGCCCAAGGACTATCTATTGATCAGTGGTCTTATCTTCAAACAGCTGTGAGATATGACAGAGATGCAAAAGAATTTGGATTTGAAATAAAAAATACACAATTAGATAAAATCCTCCTGAGCCAAGAAAAAAAATATGATATCCAAATTATATAATTATTTTATAGAATTTGATCTAGCCAAGGAAATTGTGAAAGGACTGATGATAGCCTGGGAAATTTTTTTTGGTTATAATATAAATTTAGATGATTGGGAGGAGATTTGGCATACGAACTTTACATTAACAAAATTAGTATCCTATAAAGAAAATTTATACAAAATGTTATATAGATGGCATCTGGCACCCTCTAGACTAGCAAAAATGTACCCAACAGTAAATCAAACCTGTTGGAAATGTAAGAGAAATAATGGTACCTTCTTCCATCTCTGGTGGAAATGTCCAGAAATTAAGAAATTTTGGATTAGGATTAAAGTATGGATAGAAGAGATAATCCAGGATAGATTGGAGTGGGATTGTCCTTTAGCCACAGGTCAGTGGGGAGCACAGTCTTCATCTCTGCAGTGATCTGGTCTCCCACATGATCATCCCAACTCCTGGTTAGGCTTCTGGTGTTAACTTGAGCAGCTTGCTGAGGTTGGGGTACGACTGCATGTACTACCTCCTGCTGTCAGCTGTTAAACTGAGGTTTTCTTAATGGAGCATCAGCCAATGTATTCTTTTCACCTGGGATGTGCTTCAGCTCAAAGTTAAAACTTTTAAAATATGCTGCCCAGCGGACTTGCTTAGGAGACAGTTTGCTCAGAGTCTTCAGTGCCTCTAGGTTTTTGTGATCAGTCCAGACTTTGAAAGACTTTGCTGTCCTCCAAGAGAAGATGGCCCATCTGACCGTGAAGACTTGTTTCTCCCATATGTCCCATCACCATTTGGTATTGGTAAGCTTTTTGGAAACATAAGTGCAGGGTTGCAATTGGCCCAGGGAGTTTTCTTGCAGTAGCACTGTGGCAACAGTGACATCGCTGGCATCTGCTTGCACTACAAATGGCCACTCAGGGTCAGGGTGTTGCAGGATTGGTTCTTTAGAGAACAGTCCCTTCAGCTCTTCAAAAGCTCACTGAAATTCAAGTGTCCAGTTCAGAGGTTGTTTGGGTTTGGGCTTAGGGTCACACACACACCCATTTTTAATAGTTCTATAAGTAGCAGGGCTATTTCAGCGAACACGGGAATGAATTGCTGATAAAAGTTTGCAACCCCAGGAAACTTTGAAGTTGTTTATGGGTGTAGGGAAGCTGCCAATCCAGTATGGCTTTAACTTTGGCTGGGTCCATTTCAATTCCTTTGTTTGACACTCAGGAGCCCAGGTAGTCTGGGGATGTCTTGTGGAATTCACACTTTGACAGCTTGGCATAAAACTTAGCATCTAGGAGTTTTTTCAATACTTGTCACACTAGTTTGACATGTCCTTCCATTGTCTCACTGAAGATGAGAATATTGACCAAGTTAACTAGAACTCCCTTCTATAGGAGCTCATGTATCACCTCATCAATGAGTTGCATAAACACAGCATGGCTTCTGGTAGCCCAAAACACATGGCTCTGAACTGAAAGCTGCCTAATGGGCAATTGAAAGCAGTTTCCCACTTGTCACCCTCTTTTATTCGCACACAGTAATAGACTTCTCAAAGGTCTAGCTTTGTAAACACTTTTCCCCTCACAAAATGGTTGAGAAGGTCCTTCATGAGGGGGAAGGGGATAGGTATTCTATATGCAAACTGCATTTATCCCATGAAAATCAACATAAAGCCTCACACACACACACCATCATTCTTCTCTTTAAACAATATGGGGGCTCCAACCCTAGATTTTGCAGGTTGGAGGCAGAGGGTGAATACAAAGGAGAAAGACAGTTTGAATGGCTTCCATTGCATTTCAAATTCCAAGAGGGTTGGTAGGAGGAGCTGCTGGCTGTTTGTGAAGAGGCAGAGGGCGAGTACAAAGGAGAAAGGCAGTTTGGGGACTTCCAGTTGAGTATCTTTGGCGATGGACCAAAATCCATGATCGTGCACGGTTTCAATTTGTGCTCGCCACTGGAGTGCCCCAAGCCAGGTGGATTTGGGGCAAAAGCCACCCCATAGAGGTGGTAAAGAGGGGGGAGACTGCCAGCAGGGTCAAGGAGAGCCACATCTCTCCTTCTCAGCTGGCCATTATTCCCTTTCCCAAAGGTGGTTGCAGCAGTGGTCAGAAATAGCCACCTCAAAGAAGAACTCGACCAGAAAAGATTGTGCAGGAGGAAGATAAGAAGAGAAAGTTTTGATTGACTGGGTTGAACTGAAAAAGCAACAATATAAGGTACCCTGGAATTTGAACTATAAAGAATAACTGTTCCCAAAGAAGATTTTTGAAGCAGCAAAGGAGAGATGGAAGGGGAAAGATTTGGGTTTTTTTTCTTTCCTTCCCAATATTGACAGCTAAGAGACTTAAGCAAGAAATTGATAAAAAATTCACTTTGACATTAATAGGCATTTAAGTTGAAAATAAAATGTCAAAGTGATAAGAAAGATTTTTGGATATTTAAAAAAAATTTAAAGAAGGAAAGGAGAGAAAAGGAAAAAATAAAAGGGTGGAAAAATGGAGGAGACCACCTGGAAGTAAAAGGAATTAACAGTGAAACTTTTAACAAAATTCCTAAAAGATACATTCTAACTGAAACTTTGTAACAAGATAAATAGAACCCCAGGAAGAGAAAGTGGAAAAAAGAAGCAAGAAGAAACAGCTTTGGATTATTTGGAGATTTTTGGATTTTTGGTTATTGGACTTAAAGGACTAAAATCAATTGGGTGATTGTTTAAAAGTGTTTAAAATGGCATCACTCTTGGAAGAACTGAAAATGGAACTTAAAAAACAGAAAGAAGATGCACAAGAAGGAAGAGGCTTTTTTGGCTTCGTATTTCAATTGTTAGAAATGGAGATCTTGAACTATGAGAAACAACAAGAAATGCATCTAGAACAAGAAGGGCAACAAAGAAGAAGCCATCTTAAATGACCAAGTAATTCTATGTGGGGGGGAAAAAGGAAAGGGGGGAAAGAGAGTGAAAAATTTAAGATTTGAAAAAACAACCAAACAAAGAGAACAGTTTGAAAAGCAATTACAATATTAGGAAGAAATAGAAGAGAGGATTACAGAAGAGAGAATTAGAATTAGAGAGACAAGGGGTCAAAAAGGGGAGGGAGAAGAAGAGGGGGAAGAAGGAAAGGAAAACAAGTTATAAAGGACAGAAACAGGATATAGAGAAACAGGGAAAACGTACAAGGATTAAAGGTATAAGCCTATTTAGAAGACATAGAGACAATGGGTGAAAATTTAATTGAAAGAGAGGATTCTGCAAGGGTACATAAGATAGCATTGTTATATTAGAAATAGAAATGAATATAGAAACAAGTGTGATTAAAGTAATAGATAAAATACTTATTGCAATCTAATGGAATGTTTGTTAATAAATAAATGAAATAAAGAAATTAGGAAAGGATGGGAACATTTTAATTGTTATTAATAATTTATAAAAATTTAAGTGAAGAGAAATATGAAAGAAATATGAAAAAAAATATGGAAATATTATAAGTATTCCTAAGGAAGTATGATATTTAACTGAAAAGAAACGTTAAATATGTTAATTAATATTAATATTAATGGAAGATTGTAACTAACATTAATGGTTGAGCTGAATTGGAATAGAATAAGTATTTTATGTACGATTGTTATATATATAATTTTTCTTTAAGAACTTAGTGTGTATTTTAAGAATGTACCAAGCAGAATTTGATTGGCAAAATTTATGTGTTATAAAATAGAGGTTAGATATTGAATGTTATAATTGTAAAGGTATAAATTGAAGTTTAAATAAGATTTAAATGGACAAAAACTAAAAGATACAAAGGTGTCATACTCCAATCAGTAACTTCAGGGGAAAATTTGTTTAAAGAGAAAAGAAAACATGAAATTGAAACAGGACAGACAAAAATAAAAGTATAATGATTTGAAAGATATTGAAACTTAGAAAAAGATACATAATTGAATTTAGAAAGGATTGAGATGACTAAAAACAAGGTTGAGAAAACTTAGAGAAGGGAAAAATCACTGAGAAAATGCTAATATAGTAATAAGATATGGAATAAAATACAAAGATGAATATGAAATTGAGAGTTTGTGTCTGTAGGGATAACCCAGGATCATGCTATTCTCAAAAAAAGATATTTTATTTGTATTGTGTTTTGTGAAAACCCAAATAAAAAATTATACCAAAAAAAAGGAGAAAGGCAGTTTGAATTACTTCCAGTGCATTTCAAATTCCAAGAAGTTGGTGGGAGGAGCTGTTGGCTGTTTGTGAAGATGCAGAGGGTGAGTACAAAGGAGAAAGATAGAATCATATAACTATATACCAAAAATACCAATAATACATTTAGGGTTAGTGCGCTTGAGATTGTGATTTTATTTTATTTCAAAATGACTGGCTTAATTCAGTGTAATACTTGCTTTGCAGCTGTCTTTCACAGTACTCTTCAAATTTGGATACTGTCCTCTTTGTAAAAAAATTACCTGTCTACATGGACAGATTACCTATCTAGAATCACTAATTTGTGCGCTCCAAGCAGAAATTAGGTGCCCAATCCAGCCATCTATTGAGCTGCCATGCTACCACAAAGATCCTGCAGAAAAAGGGCAGTATGGACAACCATGGTATCTGGCAGAGTGAGAGCTGTGGACCATAAACACTAAGCTTTTGCTGTGTCCCAGCCTGACAGATACAGTGCCCTTGCTGACCTTAATAGGGACACTAAACTGACAGGTCAAGGTAGCTGTGATAATGATAACTCAAGTAATCCGGGGATTATGATCCTAGAAGAAGAACTTACTTTGGAAAGAAGAAAGTGTGAATCAGGTATTATGCCCCAGTCACACAAGAAGAGTGGGGCATCCAAAAAGAGAAGCCACCTTCTGGTTGGGGACTCAATTATAAGGGATGTAAATTTAGGAAAGGATACTGAGGTTTTGAAAGAGGTCAGGTGACTACCAGGTGCTACTGCCAACAGACACAAGAGGTGTATTCTTAAGACAGTCAAGAATGCAAGCAAGGACTGTGATGTTGATGCTATTATACATCTTGGTACAAATGATCTGTCCCAGAAGGATGGACTTTCTGTTCAGAAAGACTTCCAGAGTTTGGGATATGAACTTAGTAATATGGGCTTATCTTTTCAGAGGTTCTACCAGTATACAAGGAACAAAAAGGGAAAGGGCAGCGTGTAGCAGAGTTTAATGTGTGGCTAAAGGAGTGATATAAAAGGGAAGGCTTTGGTTTTATTAGTCATGATGTCTGCAGCTGGTCCAATGAAAAATTGTACAAAAAGATGATTTGCATTCATCAAAGAAAGGGACTAAGTTACTTGGCATTAAATTAACAGATTTCCTGGATAAACATTTAAACTGAACAGCAGAGACAGAAAATTAATGGATACAGAACATTTCTGTCCCCAGCAACCTAAAATTAATAAGGATACCATGCATGCAAAATAGATGTTTGTGCAGGTAATCAACCTTGCTGTCAACAAAAACCAAGCGTTTAATAGTGAGTGCAATACCATGTGCATTAATCAAACAGGTGGCCAGAAAGTAGGGGCAGGCAGGCACAACACAGGTTATATAGACAGTAAACACAGTGTCAGACATAAAGATCTCAAGTGCCTATATACAAATGCACAAAGTCTGGGGAACAAACAGGGTGAATTTGAACTACGAATACATGAAGGTAGATATGATATAGTTGGAATAAAAGAAACTTGGTAGGATGAAACCCATGATTGGAACATACTGGTAGAAGGATACAAACTATTTAAAAAAACAGATTCCATAAAAGAGGAGGTGGAGTTGTACTGTATTTAAAGGACCACTATATTGTTACAGAAATGCATGAAACCAAAGATGAAAACCTCCTAGAATGCATATGGGTCAATATAAAAGAAAAAAAGAATGACATGGCCATAGGTGTATATTATAGGCCACCCAATCAAGAAGAAAAAATAGATGTCCTTTTTGCCAACAACAAACATATGCAGGAAACACACAACAATAGTAATGGGAGACTTCAATTATCCTGATATCAATTGGAAAACTAATTCTGCACCAAATGAGAAATCAAATAAGTTCCTAACCAACCTAGCTGACAACTTTGTTGTCCAAAAGGAAGAGGGTGAAACTAGTGGGGCAGCCATACTGGATTTAATTCTTACAAACTGAGAAGAAGCAATAGAGGGAGTTGAAACTGCAGGAACCTTGGATGAGAGTGACCATGGCATACTAGAATTCAACATAACACAGACACAAGCAATAGAACATAATGACACCAGAGTCTTGGATTTTAAAAGAGCTGATTTTAATAAACTCAGAGAGAACTTGGGAAAGATTCCATGGATGAAAATCCTAAAGGGGAAAACAACTCAAGAATCTTGGGAACCTCTGAAAAGTACGATCATAGAAGCCCAGACCAGCACAATACCACTGAGAAAGAAAAACAAGAAATCCAACATGAAACCAGCATGGTTGCACAAAGATCTCTCTGGCAAATTGAAAGAAAAAAAGGACAAGTACAAAAAATGGAAAGAAGGACATACAACTAAGACAGAATATCAGTAGATAGCCAGAATCTGCAAAGACAAAGTCAGGATAGTAAAGGCTCAGAATGAACAAAGACTTGCACCAAAAGTCAAAGATAATAAAAAAGTTTTTTTTCAACATATAAATAACGAGAAAAAAATCAAGGAAACAGTCAGTCCACTAAAGAGAGAAGACGGCAAGGAAGTAACAGGCAACAGAGAGAAAGCAGAACTGCTTAACTCATTCTTTGCATCCATCTTCATGCAAAAAGAAACTGTAGTTCAACCCACTAAAAACATAACTGTAAAAGACAGACCAGAAATAAAAGTTAAAATAAGCAAAAAGAAATAGTAAGAGACACCTGCCTGATCTTGATGAATACAAATTACTGGGGCCTGATGGATTATATCCCAGAGTTTTTAAGGAGCTGGCAGAGGTCATCTCAGAACCACTGCACCATATCTTTCCAAAATCCTGGAGCACCAGAGAACTACCAGAGGACTGGAAAAGAGCTGATGTGGTTCTCATCTTCAAAGAAGGAAGAAAAAAAAGACCCAAGAAACTATAGACCATTCAGTCTAACATCAATACCCGGGAAGATACTGGAAAAGATAATAAAAAAATAGATTTGCCAACATCTAGAAACAAGTAAAGTAATAACTAGAAGTCAGCATGGGTTTGTTAAGAACAAAACCAATGCCAAACCAATCTTATTTCACACTTCAACATAGTGACTAAATTAGTAGGCCAGCAAAATACTGTGGACATAAGATATTTAGATTTCAGCAAGGCATTTGATAAAGTAGACCACAACCTACTTCTTAGTAAGCTAGAAAAAAGTGGAATAGATAGCACCACCACTAGATGGACTCACAACTGGCTGGCAAACCGTACTCAATGAGTAGTCCTTAATGGGTCTAAGTCTACATGGAGGGAAGAAAGCAGTGGGGGGCCACAAGGTTCCGTCTTAGGCCCAGTACACTTCAATATCTTCATTAATGACTTAGATGAGGGAATAGAAGGGGAACTTATCAAATTTGCAGATGATACTAAGCTGGCAGGAATAGCTAACACCCAAGAAGATGGATCTTAACAGACTAGAACACTGGGCCATATCTAACAAAATCAAATTCAATGTAGAGAAAAGTAAAGTCCTACACTTAGGCAAGAAAAACCAAAAGTACACATCTAGACTGGGTAAAACCAGGCTCAATAGCAGTAACTGTGAGAGGAATCTTGGAGTCTTAGTGGACAACCAACTAAATATGAGCCAGCAGTGTGCAGCAGCAGCCAAAAAAGCTAATGCAATCCTGTTGCATTAACAGAGGGATACAATCAAGATCAAGGGAGGTACTAATACCACTCTATAAAGCCTTAGTAAGACCACACCTAGAGTATTGCATCCAGTTTTGTTCACGGCATTACAAAAAAGATGTTGAGACTCTAGAAAAAGTACAGAGAAGAGTAACCAGGATGATTAGGGGACTGGAGACTAAACGTAAGAAGAACGGTTACAGGAACTGCGCTTGGGTAGTCTAGTAAAGAGAAGGACCAGGGGAGATATGATAGCAGTCTTCCAATATTTGAGGGGCTGCCACAGAGAGGAAGGGGTCAAGCTATTTTCTAAAGCACCTGTAGGCCAGACAAGGAATAATGGATGGAAACTGAGATTTAACCTGGAAATAAGGAGAAACTTTCTATCAGTGAGAACAATCAACCAATGGAACACCTTGCCCTCAGAAGTTGTGGGAGCGCCATCACTTGAGACTTTCAAGAAGAGATTGGACTGCCATCTGTCAGAAATGGTGTAGGGTCTCCCACTTGGGCGTGGGGGTTGGACTAGATGACCTGCAAGGTTCCTTCCAATTCTGATTATCTGTTATCTGTTATCTTGCTAAGTTGGCATCAATGTATTTCCTCAATTCATCAATCTCTTTAGGGGTTATTGAGTACATTTTTCGCTTTGGTAGTTTTGCCCCAGGATGAATTCTATCATGCAATCAGTGGGTCGGTGGGAGGAAGTATATTGTACTCATCTTCACTAAAGACTTCTGCTAAGTCCTGGCAGTCCTTGGGTATCTGTGGGCAAATGAGTGCTACCTCTGTCATGGAGGCCACTCCCTTCTTCTGATTTCAATTACTGGGTCCCAAAAATGGCCAGTTCACAGATTGCTGGTGGGATGGCAAGGGGCCTAAGCCTATCCTTAATTTACAATAGCCTTCTCCCCATGTAATGAGGGGGGCCCATTTGTCTAGCCAAGCCAAGCCAAGCCAAGGATGAGGGCTTCGGTCATTTTTGGGATGACCACAAATTGTATCAATTCCCAGTGCCGCCCCATCTCCAGTCTTACAGATACAGTGACTAAAGTCACTGACTCTCCCACAATAAGTGAACTACCTACTTGTTCAAAATGAATAGGATGTTTCAGGGCTATCATTTTTATATCTAAATTTTGCACGGTTTGGGAGCTGATTAAGCACCAGATGCAACTGGTGTCTATTATGGCCTCCAGCTCTCCATGGGCTCCTGTCCAGGGCATGACTATATGAGACTTTATGGCAAAAGAAAGAATGGCTTCACTTACCATTGGGTCCTCATCACCACTCCTCCTGAAGTCAATAACCTCTGAAGCCAGAGTTTCTCCCTCCTCGGATTGCAAGGGGGGACCTCTACGGCTTGCTGAGCAAATTTCCTTTTGTCTGGTGGCTTTCGGGGAGTTCTCTTCTACTTGGCTGCTGTTGGCGTTCTCACCTGGGGAATAGGTGCTGGCACGAGGCATTCTGAGGCTCAGTGATCTTTCTGGCCACATTTGAAGCCCAGTTGGCCTGCATCCAAACAGCCACTTAGGGGACTTCTCTGTTGGTCAATCTCTGGTGGGGGTGAATTTCTAAGTCCATGGTCACCGCCATCTGGTACCAATCTTGGATCTGGTTGGCCATCCCCCTGTAGGTGCCTGCTTGCCTAAGGACCTGATCCAGGGCTTCCTTAAAGTAGGGGACAAAGAGCCTGTCAGGCCAGCCACGTAGTTTTCCAGCCACTCTTCTAAACTCCCACACAGACTCCTTGGGAGGTTGAGCCTGCTGCTTCAGTCCTTTGATTTCTGCTTCAGCTTCCTCTCGGGTAGCCATGTCTTCAAATCAGGCCCTTAGAGACTGCACGAACTCATCCACATCTTTCAACTCAAGGGCTCCTTCATCATGGAGTTGAGCAATTCATTTTGCTGCTTCTCCTTCTCTCATATTGTCTGCAATGACTGAGATCATGTCCTGGTCTGATTGGTTTTATGCCACATATTGATCAATGTGTGCTCAGATTCAGTTTAGGAAATAGGACAGTTTTCCTGGGGTGCCATCAAAAGTAGACAGGAACTGCAGTGGGGATGGTGCTGGGGGGGGGGCAGCTGCAGCCAGTGGAATCAGTAGTGGGCTGGGAGCTGGTATCCACTGGTACTTGATCCACCCCTGACCTGGGTAAAATGCTCACCCAGGTGGAATCTGGTCAGCGGCAGTTATCCAGGAGGTGCTGGTAGGGATTGACAGGTAGGCCTGAGTAGACCTCTCATTCCTCCCCTGGTGCCTGGGCTCGAGTGGGTGAAGGGTCCGGGTGTCATCCTGCCATGGCAGCCAGCTGGGCTGCTGCTCCAATGAATGGGGTCCGAAGTGAGAGGTTGAGCCTTGGTCTGGCCAGTGCCAAATGAAATGAAGCAGAAGCTCCACTTTGGACTGCCTTGCTCCCTGATCCTGGAAAATAGAATGTTGGCTGGGTTAGGATCCAACCAGACTGGATTGGGTGTGGGGATGTTTGAATTGTGGGTTCCACATTCAGCTGATTGAACTTCTTGGGTAGCCCGGCAAGTGATTGGCTCCATGACAATGGTTGGAGCCTCCATTCCCTAGATTTGCTAATCTCCAGGGATTTTGGTGGTCTCCACTCGAAGGCGGACACTTGCTCAGGTTGTCCTGATATTCTTGGAGGTGCAGTTAGGGTCATCACAGGCTCCAAGCTAACTGCAGAGCTGGTCCAGCTGGTGGGGTCTGCCATAGGGCTGGCTCCTTGGATCTGGTGCCCTTCCAGAGTTCGGCCCCCACTGCCTCTGCTTTGGCTACTGCCACAGCTGATTGGTAGCAGAGAGTTCCAAAAACATCCTCTGAAGTGGATCCAGTGGCTCATTCAGTGGTCTCTGTTCCCTGCTCCATCTTCCCTGCATCTTTATGCTCCCAGTAAGTAGGGTGTGTTTCAAGGCTCAGGACCCGGGCAGCGGCACCACTTTTACGAGAAACTGCTGGGATTTTCTTTAGGAGATTCAGGTTAATGTCAGTGTTCCAATTAAACTCTCCATGCAATTCAAAACTCCAAGACAAAGTTCATCAAATTAAGAACTTATTAAGGAAATCATGTTGGTACATCTGGGAAAAACCCAAATCTGAATCCCCACATTTTCCCCTCCCACACTACTCTCTCTCACACCCTGCTCATTTCCCCCACACATCCTACCCCATTTAGTGACTTCCCAATCACATTAGCCAATCCACCTCATGTCTCAACTGTCACCAAATTCCAGTCACTTCCCTCCAGATGCCAGCAACTTGTCCTTGATCTCTGGTGAAAGAATGTGGCTACACTCCTTTCACTGCTCTCCCATTCCCACAGCTTGCCCATTCCCCACTGTGACAGCCCTGTATCTGATGGATCTGGGGCTGACACATTTATTATTATATATGACCCAATTAACATTGTAAAAGTATTAAGTGACAGGTTTAAAATTCTGCCACAAGAATTAATTACATTCTAAACAATAGAGAGTATATAAAGTTGCAATAAACAGCAATGATATCAAGCAGAATTTAGCTATTCTCCTAGAAATCATATGTACTGTAAGTGTCTGCTAACAGAAGATTAATGTCAGTATCTGTTTTATTATGTCTGAGGGTCAAAAACTATGTAATTAAATCTTTATACCAATTTAATAAAAGAGTAGCAAAGAAGGACCTGTGCTATCAATTTAATTTCTTCGAAAGGATATGGGCACAGATAAACAGATAATATTCAATATTGTTGAGGTATTCTTTATTTTAGAAACATTCCTGAGACCATCGTCTATGAACTGTCCTTAAAAATCACATTTCGGTTCTTACTATGTAACAGAACCTCTGATTATGACATCGAACATGCAAACAAGCTAAATACACTACTAATATGGGCAGCATCCTGCCCACGTGCTTTTATCTTTCTTGATGACTTCAATTTACCTCATATTAACTGGACCCTTAACGAATGTACAACTGAACCCACACATGCAACCTTCTACAATGCAGTAACAAATCTGGGACTAGAACAACTAGTAACAAACAACACTAGACTTAAAAACTGCCTCGATCTCATCTTCTGCAATAGTTTGAATTCAATTTACAGAATACAAATTAAAGAACCCTTTTCCAACAGTGATCACAACATGATAGACTTTTGTCTCAACATACGTCCACACAAAAATCATCACAATGACGGAATCCCCAATTATAACTTTAAAAAAAGGCAACTATGATCTTATAAACAACAATCTCTCATTCCTTGATTGGCAATTTCTATTCACTGGATGCAATACTGTAGAAGACCATTACAACATATCTTTACTTGAAGTCAAAAGAGTCATCAAACTATATGTACCATTAACAACTCCCAAAACCAGAAAAAACAAATTACCCATAACAATAAGGAAGCTTCAATCCAAAAAGAAATCACTTTGGAGAAAAAACAAATCTGGTCACGTTGCCAACTTCAAAAGCCGATACAAAAATTTATGCCACCAGATAAAAACTGAATGGACGTATGTTGAGACAAAAACTGAATGCACCAATTACCACATTAAACAAAAAGAAAACCTTCTATGCACCAATTCCACCCACACTTTCTACAATTTTGTAAACAACAAACTAAAAGACTCAAGGTCCATCCCACCCCTGAAAGGACCAAAAAGAAATCACTTTGGAGACTGCAATGATGACACCATTAAAGCCAACCTCTTTAATACATTCTTTGGCTCAGTATTTGTAAACAGCAATGGATCATACCCAGTATTTCCTAGTCGAACCACAGACAACTACAATGATCTAATACATATCAATTTTACAGAAGACAATGTTGAAAAAGCACTATGCAATCTAAAACCATCTCTATCTATTGGACCGAACGGAATATGTGCATACTTCTTAAAAAAGCTATCCACTGCCATAGCCGAACCTCTAAGCATAATCTTTGAAAAATCTTTCAGGACCAGCTCCTTGCCAAAACTATGGTCACAAGCCATGGTCATCCCCATCTTCAAAAAGGGAGACCCCTGAAGACTTCTGGTTTGGGCTTCTTCAGCGATGGACCAAAATCGTGATCATCCACTGTTTTGATCCATGCTCACCGCTGGAGCCCCCCAAGCTGCCCAGATTCAGGGCTGAAGCCACCCCGTAGAGGTGGAGAAGAAGGGGGAGCTGTCAGCAGGGTTGAGGAGAGCCGCATCTCTCCTCCTCGGCTGGTCATTGATCCCTTTGCCAAAGGTGGTTGCAGGAGTGGTCAGAAATGGCCACCTCAAAGAAGAACCCGACCAGACAAGATTGTGCAGGAGGAAGTTTAAAGGAGAAAGTTTGACTGACTGGGTTGAATGGAGAACATCTATTTAAGGTATCTGGAACCTGAATTTCAAAGACTAATACTGTTCCTAAAAAAGATTTTAAGCTGTGAAAGAGAAAGGGAAAGGAAATGGAATTGGCTTTTTTTCTTCTAACATCAACAGTTTTAACTGACTTGGAACATTAAGAAGAAGAGATTAGAATAAGAAATTGATACAAATCCATTTTGACATTAATAGGCTATTTCTAGCTGAAAATAAAGTGTCAAAGGGATAAAGATTCTTGGATAATTTAAAATTTTTCTTTAAGAAAGAAAGAAAGCAGAGGAGGGAAAAAGGATACAAGAGGGTGGAATCTGGAAAATGGAGGAGACCACCTGGAACTTAAAAAAAAATTGATAGTGGAATTTTAACAAGGCTTGCAAAAGATATATTGTAGCTGAAACTTTGTTACAAGAGAACAAAGCCCCTGGAAAGGGAAAGTGAGAAAAGAAGCAAGAAGCAGTTTTGGATTATTGGATGATTCCTGGAACTTTGGATGGAGGATCCTAATGAAATAAAATAAAATCAATTGGGGGGTGTTGAAATTTTTTTAAAATGGCATCACTCCTTGAAGAGTTAAAAATGAGACTTAAAGAACAAAAAGAGGGAGCACAGGACGGAAGAGGATCTTTTGGCTTCATATTTCAATTTTTAGAAATGGAGATCTTGAGCTATGAAAACAGCAAGAAACGCTGGCAGAACAGGAAGTGCGGGACAACAAAGAAGCCATCTTCAATGACCAAGCAATTTTAAGTGGGGTAAAAAAGGGAAAGGGAGTTAAAAATTTAAGTACTGAAGAAACAACCAAAAAAAAGAGTAATTTGAAAAGTAATCAGAATATCAGGAAGAAGCAGAAGGGAGGATCACAGAAGGGAGAATCAGATAGAAAAGGGAATAAAAAGGGGAGGGAGAAGAAGAGAGGGAAGAGGGAAGGGAAAAGAGCTACAAAAGACAGAAACAAGATATAGAGGTACAGGAAAAACGTACAAGAATTAAACGTATAAACCTATTTAAAAGACACAGAGACAATGGTTAAAATTTAACTTAAGGAGAGGATTCTGCAAAGGTGCATGGGATAGCATTGTTATAGAATATGTTAGATGATTAAAGTGATAGAAAAAAATTCTATTGGTGTGTAGTGGAATATTTGTTTGTAAAGAGAATAAGGCTCTCAAGGATTTATAAAGAATGTTTAAAAAAACTGAAAAGAAACATGGAAGATTTTTATCAGTTGATAAGATGAGCTTGAATAAGAATAATAACTTTATTGACTACTTTTAATAACTATTGTTTTTTTTATTTAAAGACAGTAATAAATAAAATATGAAATATAGATGATTAAAGTGAAAGACAACTGATATTACTAGGTAATGTTTGTTAAAAGAAATAGAAATGTAAAAGATTGTTATTAATATTAATGGCAGAGCTGTACTTGAATAGAATAATTTACTATTGTTATACATATATACATATATACACAGATATATATACACATATACTTTTTTGTTTTAAGAATTTAGTGTGTATTTTAAGGGAATGTACCAAGCAGAATTCGATTGAAAATAGGTATGTGTTATAAAATAGAGGTTAGAAAATGAATGTTATAACTGTAAAGATGTAACTTAAATTTTTAAATAAGATTTGAAAAAGACACTCCAGTGTAGTAATTACAGAGGAAATTTTGTTTTATGGGAAAGATAATATGAAATTGTAAACAGGACAGAAGAAAGTATAAAAACATTGATTAGAAAGATTTTAAAAATTAGAAAAAGATATGTAGTTGAATTAAGAGAGGAATGAGATAATTTAAAATAAGGCTATAGGAAGTAAAGAAAGGGAAAAGCTATTGAAAAAAATGTGAAAATAGTTATAAGATGTGGATTAGAATGTATAAAATATGTATTGAATTTATGTCTGTATGGAGAAGTGATAACCCGGGGCCATGCTGTTCTCAAAAAAAGATATTTTATTTGTATTTGTATCTTTTGTGAAAACTCAAATAAAACTTTTATTTTTTTAAAAAAGGGAGACCCCAGCCTAGTTGAAAACTACAGACCAATCTCTTTATGCTGTGTCACCTGTAAAGTCATGGAATCAATTATTAACTAATCCATTATCCTCCACTTAGAGACAAACAACCTACTCTCTAGTAAACAATTTGGTTTCAGAAAAAAAACTATCCTGTAATCTGCAAAAACATATGGACAACACAACTCGATCAGGGCATAGCAATAGACGCAATCTACATAGACTTCTGTAAAGCCTTTGATTCAGTGGTACATGACAAACTACTCCTAAAACTAAAATCTTACGGTATCTCTGGACACCTGTATAACTGGATAGAAGCATTCCTGTCAAACAGACAACAAATGGTCAAAATTGGGAGCGTCCTATCAAATTCTGTACCTGTTAACAGTGGTGTCCCCCAAGGCAGTGTTCTAGGACCAAGTCTTTTCATACTCTACATAAATCACCTCTGTGTTCATATCAAGAGCAACTGTGTTCTCTTCGCTGATGATGTAAAGCTATTCAACACCACAGACAATACTACTATCCTTCAAAAAGACCTTGACTATGTATCAGAATGGTCAAACAAATGGCAACTTCAAATCTCAACAAATAAATGCTCTGTCCTACATATTGGCAAAAAAAATATCAGAAAATAAAATACAGGTTGAATAATCAAGACCTTGTTGATGATCCAAACTCTGTCAAGGATCTTGGAGTACTCATCTCTAATGGCCTAAGTGCTAGAGCCCACTGTAACTACATAGCCAAAAAGGCATTAAGAGTTGTTAACCTAATCTTACGTAGCTTTTTCTCTGGTAATATTACACTAATAATTAGAGCATACAAAACATTTGCTAGACCAATACTTGAATACAGCTCATCAGTCTGGAACCCACATTACGTATCTGATATTAACACAGTTGAGAAAGTCCAGAAATATTTCACAAGAAGAGTTCTCCACTCCTCTACTCGTTGCAGAATACCTTATGCCACCAGAATCAAAATTGTAGACCTAGAAAACCTAGAATTACAGCGCCTTCATTCCAATCTAAGTATAGTATATACATTGCAATGTCCTACCTGTCAATGAATACTTCAGCTTCAACCATAACAACACAAGAGCAAACAATAGATACAAACTCAAGGTTAATCGCACCAAACTTGATTGCAGGAAATACGACTTCAGCAACAGAGTGGTCAATGTCTGGAATACTCTACCTGACTCTGGTTTTTTTCCCCAAACCCCCAAAACTTTAACCTTAGACTGTCTACTATTGACCTCACCCCTTTCTTAAGAGGTCTGTAGGGGGCATGCAAAAGCGCACCAATGTGCCTACCGTCCCTGTCCTATTGTTTCTTTTATTTTTTATTTTTCTTATATGTATCCATGTATTCATAACTATGTTTTTACTTATACCTATTATCTTGTAAGCAATTGACAAAAATAAATAAATAAAATAAAATAAATAGATTTAACTGGCTATTGCCAAGTGCTTCCTAAACTGTAGATTTTGGAATATTTTAAGATCCTTTTGTAGATCTAGGTCAAATTAAAAAATCTGCTGTTTCTTTTCATAACCAACAGATGAAATACTGAGTGGAAAATCACAAAAATCTTAAATTAGCTAAGGGGCAAGTTTAACTTGCAAAGTTAAAAAATGTAAAAGGATTTCAAGAACATCAGCTTAAGCCAACATCTTCAACAGAAAATTACATTTTGGTCTTTAATGAAGTCAAATGTTTAAATCTTTATTTTTAAGAAATAGAAACATATCTAGAGAACTAGAAAAGAACTCTTGGAATTTTGATTGGACAGTTGTTTTAGGGGACAGCTTTGGCTAAGATCAAGCATAGCAATCCATAACTCTTTAGATGGAAAAGAAAAACTTTTCTCTGAAAACCTTTATCTGAAGTTTTCTGAAAGCTAAAAATGTAAGTACAGTTTAAATAAAGTAAAATACAATCAAACAATTTAAGCTTGAAGAATAAAACAAATATATGGCATCACCATTATAACTAATTGCAGGTACATTAAAAGAGTTCTATGCAAGAGAGAAACATAGAGAAGAAATGCACAAACTTCAAATTCTCTTATTTACTTGACTATATAGCATACTACATTTTATCTCATGCTCTTCAACTTGAAATTAGTTATAATTTTCAATAATCTTTGTACATTTATTTCCATTGTATAGTAGCAAGTTTGGAAGACATAGTGTAATATATAGTTAAGTAAAGCCACAGGTTCCTATATCAAGATCTCTACATGCTTTGGGGAAGAAGACACATGCACGGAATGGCTGCCAGTTTCAGTGCCCAACAATATTTCCTCAAAAGGCATGGGTTTAAACCTGTAGAATGAGTATAACTAGAGGAGTTTTAAAGACTTCAGAAGAATTATATTTTTTCTACCTTAAAGCAACAAAATTTTCTACTTTTATATTTTACAAAGCAACAGTGCAATATTGTTAATACTTAATTATAGTGGATTTACCTTAAATGGCACCATGTATACTAAAACAATTACTCTGATGGAACAAACTAATATTTATGTAATTTGGGGATTGTTTTGTACAACTTGCAATATGCAATCAGCCAGAAGTAGGCAGTAGCCCATCCCCAAATCTATGTTTATTATCTAAACTTTTCTTATCTCATATCCTCCAAATGTATTTGATTTCCCATTTTCTGGGAAAGAAAGAAACACTTTTCTTTCCCAGACAATACACTAATAGGAAGGAGAGCTGTTTGCTTAGACATCTAAAAGACAACAGCTTTGGAAAGGGTAATCTATTTGCCAACACAGGTTGATGCTGGGCAATTCCTGCATCCAATCAGTCCCAGACACCAGAAGAAAATAGGTATATCCCTTTTCGAGAACAGAAAAGTTATGGGAATGAGCTCTACAAATTGGTAAAATGCAACTAAAAGCAAGCAGGTAGCAGCCAATACAGAAATAATTAAATGGGGCTGATCTTCCAGTATCATTTTTAAACATCTGAAATATGTTAATCCCTAGGATGTTGATTATTTTTTCTGGTGAGGTGAGGCTTTCCCATTAAGAATGAGAAAAGCAGACTGATCCCTTTGTACTATTATTATTTTTGTTGAAGTATAGTATGACGGTTGCTGCAGGCAAAATCCATGAACAGCAGATACCGTTGCTTTTTAAGCAACAAACCTCCCAAGGATTTAAGCTCCACATCACAGAAATCTTCGCAGTAGTTCCCTGGTCTCCAGGTGCCCATCGCCTGGAGTCAAGAGGTGAAATGCAGCAGTAAGCCTCTCTTCTGCTATGCCCTACCACCTCCACATACACATTCCTGGAGGGGAGCTATCTAAAATAATACAGAATAACAGACCTGGGTGAAAACTGAAAGAAGACAGAAGGTAGCAGGCGGCGATGCACCACCCTGACACTTTTTCCGATCTCTGGGACTAAGTGATATAAACAGCCCAGATAAGACAGGAACAACTAGAGAAAAATGCTGAAAACACAGGATTCAAGACTGATGGCTGTACAAGGGAAAAAGTAGGGAAGATAACCTCTGTTATCTTGGTGGGAAAAGTGCAGGTCAAGAGAACAAAATATCCCAAAGGAGCACAAAGTTTTTCTGCTGCAAGGGCCAACTCACTAGAATGATGGGGGTAGGTGAAGTTACACCCTGCTGCAGGATGCAAGGGAGGTGGCGCAGTAGCAGGCATGACCTTCTCAGTCTTGGCTTCTTTCTCTGCCTCGCTACAGATGCATTATCTGGCATGGAATACAGTGGTGACAGTGGCAGACTGGAGGAGGAGGTGGCATCACAATGCCTTCTCCACCTGGGAGGCAGATTGCGGCCAGGAAATTGGGGGGGGGGAGATAGGAGGTGGCCCACTCTAATTAGCTTTGAGGCTGCTTGGTCTTGCAATGTTGCCCCTCTTATTGCTTTATCTCGCCCAACTTTGCCTATTGCACAGTGGATGATTAAGTCTCACTGGTGCCCTAAGCACTGACAAATCTTGGTGCCCCCCTCCTGTGTACACATTGTACAAACAAAGCCATATTCTCAACATTGTGGTGCCCCCTTTGGGCCTGGTGCCCTAAGCATGTGCTTAGTCTGCTTAATGATTGACCATTGCTACTGTGCAAGCCTATTAGTTTATAAGAAGTTGATGTAAGCAAATTAGGCACTGGTGGGATTCACATTTTTTTTACTACCGGTTCTATGGGCGTGGCTTGGTGGATGTGGCAGGGGAATAATACTGTAAAATCCCCAGTCAGAGGTTAGTATTTGCTGGTTCTCCAAACAACTAAAAATTTCCACTACGGGTTCTCCAGAACTGGTCAGAACCTGCTGAATACCACCCCTGGAATTAGGGGAATGGAGCCTGAAGAATGCAACATATGACCAGTACATTGCAGCAAAGGAATGATATCATAATGCCAATTTTTCTTTGTGCCAGTCTTGCCTTAGCTTTAGCAACTGGACAGCAGATTTTAAGATTGAGAACCAATTTGTATTTAGGAAAGGTTTTGATTTTCATTTCTTAATCAGGGCATAGTTGGTGAAGCCCAATATTCTAGGACTATGAAGAAAGCAACATGTATAGAGTGCTTGTCTATCAACAATAGTGTGCCTACCGTCTCTGTCCTACTATTCCCATTTATTCATATTCATTTATTATGTATATACATACCAGTTTATACTTATATGTTTATATGTTATGTTCATACTTATACTTGTTTTCTCATACATGATTGAGAAACTAAACTAAATAAACTAACTAAATAAACAACCTTATTTAAATGTTGGGGCATGTTGGGGCCATTAGCACTTACCTTTTGAGCATTTGGCTGGAATGGTTCCTATATTCATCAATGTGTTAGGAATAATGATGATCATGAAATTGAGGGTAAAATATACAATGAATGGTTGCAGGAACTGTATATGTCTAGTCTAACTAAGAAAATGACTATGGATGACATAATTGTTGGAAGAAAAATCCATCTGGTTCAATTCCAAGCCAGGAGAAAGGTGCTGGAAATAAAATGGAGGATGATTGGAAAGAAGTGTTCAATTTATTGATGAGCAGAATCAACGTGTTGTTCTGGGACAGCTGACAAATTAGTTTGATGAGTAGAAGGATCTTTATATGCTTGCTTTGTGTGTTTTTATTATTTGATTGGTAGTGGATTAATCCTGTGGGAAGTCACCCCCCCCTCCTAGAAGAATGAAATATTTTGAGGAATATTAAAAAGGCAGAATATTATGAAGAATATTAAGGAGAAATTCTTGGAGACTGTGGTTGACCTTGGGGCCAAGTGGGCATGGCCAATTGGATAGGTGTGGCCAACTGGGTAGGCATTGGCAACTGGATGGACATGGTCAGCTTGATGCCACTCCCCAAGCTCTGGATGTTTCTTCTTCACACTGGGTAGACTAGGCCGAAGCTACACTGACCTGATCTTACTTCTTTGCGCTGCATAGACCAGGCTGAAGCTATGCTGGCCTGATCTTTCTTTGCACTGGGTAGACCAGGCCGATCTTTCATCTTCACATTGGGCAGACTACGATGGCCCCACAGGCCAGATTCAACCACATCATGGGCCATATTTGGCCCAGGGGCCTTGAGTTTAACACCCTGCTATTGAAGAAATAACTGTTAAAATGAGGAAAATTGTTCATGTTCCAGTTCAAACATGGATTGGGATAATGGCAATGGCGAGATTCAACAGTGTAACAACTGGTTCAGCGCATGCATGCATGCAGTTAGTTTGAAAACAGTGTTAGGAATCTGTCCACCAATTAGTTGGGTTGGCAATATATAAGCTGACAGTGTATGTTTAAGACAAAATCAATGTATTGATTTATACTATATTCCGATTGGTTGATTATATTGCAAATTACCATAACAGGGAGCTAGAGGTCATAGGTTGCTCTCTCTGACATTCTGTCTCTCTGACATCCTGTCTCTCTGACATTCTGTTGCTATCTAATGTTCTCTATTGTATTTATGCTGTGCTTATACTTTGATACCTTTGTTTACTGTAAATGACAAAGGCAACCGGTAAGAAGACTTTGTAATTGGATATTCTTTGGACTATTAAACGTATATGACCTGGACCGTTTATTGGACTGTGCTATTTCTTAAAGTAAACTTTAACTCAATTTAGTGTATCTGTGTGTTGCTGGATAATTATTCATAACTATTCTCATAAACATTTCCATGTGCATATCCTTGTTACTCAAGGGTTATTCTGTACATATCATAACAAACAGCTTTAAAACTTACCTTCAACTGCAGCTCCAGGGAGTAAAACAACTGAGGCGCAGCAATCCACTCTGCTGCGCCTATCACCTGGGCTTCAAAAAAGAAATTATAGGACAGACTAGCACAGGAGCGGGTGGGGGGGCAATTCATTGCTGGAATGACCGGTTCACTCAAACTGGTCCATAGTGGCTGAATCCCATCCCTAGTAGGGACAACTGATTGGCAGAGGATACAATAAATGGGGAACAATGGTACTTCTTGCAATAGTAGGATTACTGATGGCACCCTGCTTGTTTTCCCTATTTGTCCAGTTAATAATCAGAACAATAGAAAAGATGCAGTGGGCAGCCACCACTGATCCAAAAACTAGTCAGCAAATTATGGCTTTACAAACACTGTCAGATTTGAAGAAAGAGAAAACACAAACTATTGAAATAGCTTTGAAGAAATTAAATGGTTACCAAATTATTAATTTAAAATACATGTGATAGTAACAATTGGATATAGAGAAAGGGTGGGTTTGAAGGGTATGGTTTCAAGTTATTATTATCAGAATAGAAGCATAAAAAGTTTACAAAGTTTGACCCAACAAGTAATAAATAAATACAATATAGTAGGTTGTGATTTACCATAATGTAGACTAGCATATAGCTTGGTGTATAATATATTCTTTAGTTGCCTATAGTTAATATTTTCAAGTATAACCATAATATTACATAGCTAGAGAGCTCAGCCATGTTGACTGATTTGTGACCCCTGGACATACCAACTCCTGACTTGAGATATGTACTAGGTACTGAATTTATACAGGAGAGGAATGCTAAGGCAGGAGAACTAAATGGGAGTTGAAGGGGAGGAGTGCTTAGCAACACAGATCTAATTAGATTTTAAAGTTTATATATAATATCTTATAAGATATAATCTCCTATAAGGTTTATGAAATATAATATACATTTAAATAGGGTTTATACTTTGTTTAAACAATTTAGAGTTAATATCTTAAACATATAACCAATTCCCTTTTTCATTGGTTGACAGTACCAATGAAAAAATTACTTGTGCATGTACTGTAACTCCATAACTTTCTTGCCTAGCTGCTAGTAACCATTCAATATGGTTTTCAAGTCCTTTTTTGTCTCATTTGTCCTTAAGTCCTCACTGGCTGTGGGGCTGTGCCTCCCCTTCAGTCATCCACTGCA
Source organism: Pseudonaja textilis (assembly GCF_900518735.1). The sequence continues at coordinate 12,440 of NW_020769421.1, read as the reverse complement.
GCCCCGGTCCATGCCAGATCGATGGAGGGGTAAAAAGGAAGTCCACACTCCCCTCCAGGGCTGGCATGGACCCCCCCTCCCACTTTGAGCTGCGCCCTCCCAAGAAGTGAGATACAGCTCACAAAAAGATTCTGTCTTTTGAGAAAAACTGTTAATCAGAAAAGGTGCTACCAAACTCCTAATTTTTTGACACTATAGACTAATATGGCTTCCTCTGCTCCAATGTCTCCTTAATTTGACACTAAAATAGTTAGTAAAACTAGTATGGGTCATCAGCTTCATTACTGTAGTGGAATAGATTGGTACTGGACCAATAAATTTTAAGTTGGTATACTTTTCTTTTAATTCAAGCAGTAGTGAATAGGAATTTAATTCAGCCATAAGGAACAACCCAATGTCTCTGCACCAAATTGTTAAATGACAAAGCTTGAATTTGGGGCAAACTATATAAAATATATACCATCCTCATTCTGATTCTGTTAAATTTGCTATTCTCTCTAACCTTAACACAGATAATAAGATTTTTACTGTCCATGGCATGAGTCAAATATACAGAAACTTAAGCAAGGGCATCTGGGCACCTGGCACTGAATTATGTGCAGGCCCCAACCCCATGCCACCTGCTGTAAAGTAAGCTATCACCCCAAAATAAGATGTAATATACATTTTTATACTTAAAATGGTCATTAGGGCAGAGAACCAGTTGTTAAATTAATTGAATCCCACCACTGGAATTAGGTCCTGGAGATCCTAAAAATTGGTCACCCCTCCCCTCAATTTTAATTTAAAGCCCTCCTGATAAGTTGAGCCAGTCTTTTCCTAAAACATTCTTCCTAGTCTTTGTGAGGTGCAAACCATCCCTTGCCAGAAGCCCATCATGGAGGTCACCGGAGCCTTAGTGCAGGAGCAAAGTGCCCTGTACCTGCCTTCGTGCTACATTTGCGTGTAAGACAGTCTTCATTTCTGCCACTTCTGGCTGGAGCTCATGCCCTCTGTGCTTGGCCGAAGAGCACAGGGAAGATGACACGGCAAAACGATGGCCAGAGCCTTAGTGAAGGAGAGAAGCCGTGTCCTGTTGCATCCTGTTAAGACCCTCCTTTACAATGAAATTTTGGACAACCGAGGAATATTAAAAACCAATCAAGAATTAAATGAACAGGGAATAATTATAGACTAGTGGCCATACCTCCAGTTACAATCATGATACAAAAAAGATCTAGAGGAATATGGATTTGAATTGGACTTAACACAATTAGATAAACTATTGGTAGGCTCAGAAGAGAAATTACTATCAAAAATATACAATTATTTATTAAACTTTGATTTGGAAGAGGAAATAGTAAAAGGGCCAATGATTGCTTGGGCCAAAAAATTTGAATACAATGCACTTAGCCCCAACAAGACATGCAAAAATGTATCCCAATTTAAATCCTAATTGCTGGAAATGTAAACAGGTGCAAGGTACCTTTTTCCATGTATGGTGGCTTGGCCTGGAAGTTAAAAAATACTGGATTAAAATACAAAAATGGTTAAATTACACATGGCTGTACTCTAGCTATATAATATTATGGTTATATTTGAAAATACCAACTCTAGGCAACTAAAGAATATAATATACACCAAGCTATATGCTAGTCTACATTATAGCAAATCACAACCTACTATATTGTATTGATTTATTACCTTGTTGGATCAAACTCTGTTAACTTTTTATGCTTCTATTCTGATAATAATAACTTGAAGCCATCCTCTACACTATTATGTCCTAAAGGTCTTGTCCTATTCTTAACATCATCACCTGGAGCTGAGGATGGTTTTTTTAATAATTTTTTTTTATTTTAACAACAAAACAACATAGACATACCACATAAAACATAAAAATATCATCCTTCTTCATAGATTTACAAACAGTGCATCGATTGGTTTACCACTTTTTTTTTGTGCATCCATCTCCTAGTCACTAATATAATTATATTACATAAAAACTCATATTATCAATCAATAATTGTATAACCTAATATCATCACTAAAAAGATCATTTATCTATAATTTTGTTAATTCATATTTTAATGAGATAACTATAGTTTACTTAGTTTATTTTGCAATAAATCATAAGATCGTACCAAATCTATCTTGATAATGTTTTATAAAGATAATATCAAGAAAAAAAAAGGAAAAAAATTTTTTTATGCTAAATCTGAATATTCTATTATTATGTTTTATTATCTAACCATTGATAAAAAAGATAAAAAAGATCCCAAACTTCATAACTTTATCTTCTTGTTCTCTGATTTCAAATGTCAGTCTACTCATTTCAGCACAATCCAATATTTTCTTAATAATTTCTTCCTCTGACGGAGTTTTCTCACTCCTCCAGTTTTTAGCAAATACAATCCTAGCCGCTGTTAATATATTTACAATCAAGTACTTCAAATTTTTATTATATATATCAGGTAAGATTCCCAATAAAAAAATCTCTGGTTTCAAGTCTATATGTGTCTTTGTCATTTTTTCCAACCATATCTAACCGGATCTTAGTCCAATATTTTCTAGCGTCCTCACAAGTCCACCACATATGGTAGTATGAGCCAGGTATCTGATGAAATTTCCAGCACTTTTCAGATTTGTTCTTAAACATTCTTGCAATTCTTGTCAGGGGAAAATGCCACCTGTAAAACATCTTATACAAGTTTTCTTTATAAGCTGTTGACATTGTCATTTTATAATTTTGAGACCACAATTTTTCCCATTTCTCCAAATCAATCCCATATCCAAAATTCTTCCCCCAAACAATCATCGTTTCTTTAACTTGTTCCTCCTCTAATAAAATTTCCAACAAATAACTGTATAATTTTTTAATCACTTTTTCATCAGTACCTGTCAAGATCCTGTCTAAATCAGTCAATTTATCATAAAATCCCTCCGCTTTAGAATCTATAAGATACCTTGAGTGTATTTGCGCATATGAAAACTAATTCATCTTTATGCCTTGTTCTTCTAGTTTTTGCATTGTTTTAAGTTCACTCTTTTCATACAATATTTCCCCATATCTAACTGTTTGTTCCTTCTCATATATTATAGGATAAGAAAAGGCTTCAATAGTTGATAACCAGACTGGGACTTTCAAATAACATTTTCTCTTAATTTTCTCCCAATTCAACCATGAAGACTCCCTTATATAATGCCTTCTGAAATAGCCCTGCGATTTAGTTCCCTTATACCACAGAAAAGCATGCCATTCCAGTAATAAATCATGCCCTTCTAATGTCAACAATCTAGTCTTTCTTAATGTTATCCAATCTTTAACCCACATTAAATTTGCAGCTTGGTAGTATAACTCCCAATTCGGAAGGCCAAAACCTCCTCTAATTCTAGCATCTTGTAGAAGTTTTAATTTTATTCTGGCTTTCTTACCTTGCCATTAAACTTCAACACAATTTTATTTAATTCTTCAAAGTAATCTTTACCAAGCCTGATTGGTATGGTTTGAAACAAATATAAAATTCTGGGTAAAATATTCAACTTGATTGTTGAAATTCTACCTATCAATGACAATTGTAGATTTTCCCATTTCTTCAAATCAGATGCTATCTGTTGTTTAAGTTTAATATAGTTATTCTCTTTCAATGTAGTACATCTTGACGTCAAATGTATCCCCAAATATTTAACCTTATTCGTAACTTGAATTTTCAATAAATCTGCCAGTTCATCTCTTTGTTTTAATAACATATTCTTTGTCAAGATCTGTTGGGTATATGGATACACCAACTAGGTTTGGGTGAATAAATATATAAACCTAGGTTTAAGTGTTTGTAGCTTTAAGCACCAAACTGCAATGTAATTAGATAATTAAGGGTGCGGTTGCAAGCAGCAATAAGAGGCAGTGAGAGAAACGTAACACTTCCTGTTCTGGTTACTGGTCTGGTTGCTGGTTCTGGTCGCTGGTCTCTCTGCTGTCTGCTGCCTGCTGTTTACTCCTGTATGAGACGTATGCTTGTTGGCTACTGTGCTGAACAAAAGGACTGTTTACTTGGTGAGCTGATATCCTGCGAATACTCAGCGTTGTCTTCGAGAGAAAGGTATCGGAAGGAGAAGATTTACAAGCAGATAAGGACATTGTACTGACTAGTTAATGGACTAGGTTACTGGATGGATATATTGGATAATGACATATGGCCTGAATGACACTGCTTAAACTCTAAATGAATTAAATAACTATTTAAAACTACAAACAGTGTTTTTGTCTCCAGTGTGTGTATACTCTTGGGCCCAGCCTCTCTCTCATTTGGCTGCCTGGCTTGACTGCTGCTGTGCACTCTGCTTGGGGGTTTGTCCCCAAACACTAACATTTGTTATGGGCCCAGAGGTGAGCACAGTCTAACTAACCAGGTTATAGCAGAGAGAGTTTGGTGTGAGTTGCACATTACTGTAAAAACAAACTGTTTGTTAAATAGTTATATATCTGAAGAGCAATGGCACAAGTAAATTTGCCAAGTCTGTCCATGATATCCAGACTAGATGGAACAAACTATGTTTCATGGTCAATGAAATGTAGTTTACTTCTACGAAGAGAAGGTTTGTGGGACATAATAACAAACCCACCAGATGTATCTAACTTAGATCCTAATGTTGAAGAGGATGCCAAAAAGATACAAGATTATAAACAAAAGAATGAGCAGGCTTTATGCATCATAGGTCTGACTCTCTTTGACCAGCAACTGATTCATATCCGTGGAGAGGAAAATGCTGCAAACTGCTGGGAAAGTCTCAGGAAGATTTATGTTCGGGACAGTGTAGGAGCTCATGTCAATCTTACACGGAAGCTGTTTAGAACACATCTTGAGAGGAATGGAGACATGTTAACTCATTTAAACTGTATGAAAAGCATTTTTCAGGAATTACAAGAAAAAGAGCTTATATTTAATGAGTTGCAACAAGTATACATCATACTGTCTTCTTTGGATCGAAGCTATGATGATTTTGTGACTGCTTTAGAGGTATTGCCAAAAGACAGTTTATCAGTAACTGAGATAACCGGCAGGCTATTAGAAGAAGCCAGAAGAAGGTTTGAACGTGACCAGCTGAGAGAAGATAAACCTAATAAAGAAGAGAAATTATCTTCAAAGCATGAAAGAAACCAACTTAGTAAAGTAAAGCACCCGGAAGAAGAGAATTTATCTTCCACGGCATACACAATTAAAAAGTGTTTTAATTGTGGAGGCAGAGGACATTTGGCAAGATTCTGCAGAAAGGGAAAAAGCCAGAATGTAAAGAAGCCAAAGAAATCCTTTGAACTAGCCACGTTTAGCAACTGTGATGTGAAGAATGATTTATGGGTGGTGGACAGTGGAGCATCCCACTGCATCACGAGAGATAAGACAAAGTTTATAAAAATGTCAACAAGCTCTCAAAATATATCACTCGCTAACGGCTGGCACCTCAAGGCCAAGGGTGAAGGTATTGCATATTGTCCATGCTTAAACCAGAATATAAACATGTTGTATGTACCACAGTTAAAGATGAACTTACTTTCTGTAAGAGTATTAGATAAACTAGGTTATGTAATTACATTTAAGGATAATAATTGCATAATTGAAAAAGATAACAAAAGGGTAACTGCAGCTTTAAATGGAGCATTGTATGTTTTACATGATAGTAAGAAAGGGGAGGCACAGACTGTATTTAACAATATAAAGCCTCATAATGAATGTATCCATTTGTTGCATAGGCGTTTGGGGCATGTAAATTTTTAAATGCTAAAACGTACAGTAGAGTTATCTGAAGGAATAAGGTTAAAACCTTGTGATAAATATTTGCGTTGTAATGTCTGCTGTGAAGATAAGAGTAAAATATTGCCTGCAAATAGGCTAAATGGTTTCAAAACTAAAGAACCTTTAGAAGTAGTATTTGCAGACATTATAGGTCCAAAGAAACCCAGTATGGGGGGTGCTCGATATATACTGAGCATTATGGACCATTACTCTAGATATGGGTTTTGCTACTTAATGAAAAGCAAAACTGAAACATATCAACATTTCTTCAACTGGTTAAAGTTTGCAGAAAGAAAGACTAAACAGCAACTGATAACCCTGGTGACAGATAATGGTACGGAATTTGTTAACAGCAAATTCCAGAATAGATTAAAGGTAGCTGGAATAGAGCACAAGAAATCTGCACCATACAGACCACAACACAACGCATTTGTAGAAAGGAGAGGCCAAACACTACAGGCAATGGTTAGAACAATGTTAACTGATTCTGGATTACCTGATTCTTTGTGGGGGGAGGCTGCAATGTGTGCTAATAACATATTGAACAACGTGGTTAACTCAACTACTGGTGAAATACCATTCACCATGTGGCATGGCAGGAAGCCTGATCTGAGTTACCTGCACACATTTGGTGCACCAGCATGGGTGCATATCCCTACACAACTCAGGCGTAAAGGGCAACACAGAGCTAAACAATTTTTCTTCGTTGGTTACCAAGCTAACCATAGGGCATATAGATTTTGGGAGAAAGGCACATCTAAGGTGTTATGTAGTGCCAATGCCCAATTTCTAGAGCACGTAGGATGGGATAAGTTAGAACAGGATAACAATAAAGAAGTGATTATTGAATCCTATAGAAATCCCATTAAGTATCCCTGTAACTTTAAAAATAAAGTAAAGAGAGAAATACAGGAAGAAATTGTGCCCATAGAAGAAGAAATAGAACCAATAGCTGAGCAAGATGAGGAACATGAACAGGTAGTAATTCAAAAAAGTCCTCAAACAAGCCCTGTAATTCCCAGAAGAACTACATGAATATCTAGACCGCCTGATAGATACCAGGCTAACACAGTGTGCCAGGTTAATAAGGTTCCATGTACTGTGTATGAGATAAAAAAGTATCCTTCTAAAGATAAGGAAAGTTGGTATGCAGCAATAAATAAGGAATTGAGATCCTTAAAGAATATGAAAGTATATGAAAATGCGAGATTACCTGTAGATATAAAACCCATTGGCTGCAAATGGATTTTTAAGATAAAAACTGATAAGGATGGAAATATAATCCATAAGGCAAGATTAGTAGCCCAAGGTTTTAGACAAAGTGCCAATGACTATGATGAAATATTTGCACCTAGTCTAAAAGCAGCAACATTAAGGGCAGCTTTAGTGTGGGCAGCAAGCAAGAAATATATAGTTAACCATCTGGATGTGGAAACTGCTTACTTGCATGCTCCACTAAGACATACTGTATATATGAAAAAGCCTATTGGATTTAGAGGTGAAAATAATAATGATTGTTGGTTGTTAAAGAAGAGCCTCTATGGTCTTAAACAATCGGGCTATGAATGGAACCAGTATATTGTAAAGGAACTGAACAATATAGGGTTTAAAGCTGGTTTAGCCGACCCATGTCTATTTAAAAGGGAGACAAATGGGAAAATATCATTATTATTATTGTTCACTGATGATATTGCTTTGATTACTGAGACTAATGATGAAGCAAATAAAATAATAGCATCATTAGGAAAGAAAATAAAAATCAAGCAATTAGGGGAGATAAAGAAATATCTAGGTTTGAATATACTGAAAACACAGAAAGGTTTTAAGATATCTCAGGAAGATAAGATATCTAAATTGCTAATAGATTATAAGATGGAACTTTGTAAGCCTGCAAAGACTCCAATGAGTCAGGATATTTGCAAAATGGATGCTCAAAGTCCCAAGTTTGATAAGGCAATATATCAATCTTTGATTGGTAGCTTATCATACATTAGCAATTGGTCAAGGCCAGATATAGCTTATAGTATTAATCAACTGGCACGACATAGTAATGATCCGCTTCAATGCCATTGGAATGCATTGAAGAGAATCTTAAGATATCTTAAAGGAACATTACACCATACACTGTATCTAGAACCAAAAGGTGATCTCATATTGAGTGCTTATGCAGATGCTAGTTTTGCATCAGAAAGAGACACTAGAAAGTCGACTTCAGGAACAGCCATAATGCTGGGTAAGACCTTAATAGGTTGGAAGTCAATAAGACAACAGCATATAAGTTTGTCTACTATGGAGGCAGAATTCTCCTGTTTATCGCTATTATGTACTGAATTAATTATGTATAAACAAATGTTGAATGATATGGGTATAACTGTAAGCTATCCTATAATTGTACATGAAGATAATCAGGCAGCAATTCAAACGGCCACAAATATTGCAGTAAAAACTAGGAGCAAGCATACAGATTTAAGGTATCTAAACGTTAGACAATCTGTACAGAGTAAAATGATACAGCTGGAGTACTGCATGTCGGAGGACAATATAGCTGATAATTTTACTAAAGCCCAAGGTGCCATTAAGCACCTAGAGAGTTGTGAAAAGTATGGGGTTAGATTGTAAAGGTTTTATATATTTATATCACCCAAAAGGGGAGAATGTTGGGTATATGGATACACCAACTAGGTTTGGGTGAATAAATATATAAACCTAGGTTTAAGTGTTTGTAGCTTTAAGCACCAAACTGCAATGTAATTAGATAATTAAGGGTGCGGTTGCAAGCAGCAATAAGAGGCACTTCCTGTTCTGGTTACTGGTCTGGTTGCTGGTTCTGGTCGCTGGTCTCTCTGCTGTCTGCTGCCTGCTGTTTACTCCTGTATGAGACGTATGCTTGTTGGCTACTGTGCTGAACAAAAGGACTGTTTACTTGGTGAGCTGATATCCTGCGAATACTCAGCGTTGTCTTCGAGAGAAAGGTATCGGAAGGAGAAGATTTACAAGCAGATAAGGACATTGTACTGACTAGTTAATGGACTAGGTTACTGGATGGATATATTGGATAATGACATATGGACTGAATGACACTGCTTAAACTCTAAATGAATTAAATAACTATTTAAAACTACAAACAGTGTTTTTGTCTCCAGTGTGTGTATACTCTTGGGCCCAGCCTCTCTCTCATTTGGCTGCCTGGCTTGACTGCTGCTGTGCACTCTGCTTGGGGGTTTGTCCCCAAACACTAACAAGATCTTTGTTTTATCTTTGTTTATTTTCAAGCCCGCCATCTCACCATACATCTCTATCTTTTCCAGTAGCTTTAAAGCTGTTCCTAGAGGATCTTCCAAAATAAAAACCAAATCATCCGCAAAGGCTTGCAATTTAAATTCCTCCTTCTTAATTTTCATTCCTTTTATATTTGGATCTCTAATGTTTCTATTCAGCACTTCCAAAGTCAATACAAATAACAAAGGTGATAATGGGCAACCTTGTCTTGTGCCTTTTCTTATATTAATAGAATCTGTAAAATCTCCCTCTATCATTACTCTTGCCGTTTGTTTATCATATATGGCTTCTATTGCTTGAATAAATTTTCTAGCAAAGCCCATCTGTTCCAATAACAAAAACATGAATCTCCAGTTCACATTATCAAATGCCTTTTGGGCATCTAAAAATATCAAAGCCATTTGTTTTTCAGGATGCGCCTCGTAATATTCCAAAGTGTCTAGAATTACCCTCATATTATCCCTAATTTGTCTCTTTGGCAGGAATCCATTCTGGTCAGGATGAATAAAGTTATTTAGGTATCTTTTGAGCCTTTCTGCCAAGATGGAAGCAAAAAATTTATAATCTGCATTCAGTAAAGAAATAGGTCTATAGTTCTTAATTTGTGATGGATCGGCCCCTTCTTTTGGAATAAGTGTGATATAAGCTTCTGACCATGTTTTGGGTATTTTCTTATTTAACATGGCTTCATTCATAACTTCTAACAGTGGAGAGCTCAATGATTCTTGTAATGTTTTATAGAATTCTGCAGGGAGCCCGTCTGGGCCTGGTGCTTTTCCATTATTCTGCCTATTAAATGCTTCCGTTAGTTCCATCATTGTTATAGTACTTTCTAACATTTTTTCAGTCTCTTCAGATATCTTAGGTAGGTTAGCATTTTGTAGATGAAGCTTAATTCTTTCCTCATCGAAATCCTCCTGCTTATATAATTGTCCATAAAAGTCTTGGATAATTGTCTTTTTCTCCTTATTACCATAACACATTTGGCCTTGATCATCTATTAACTGTACTATTTTCCTAGATTCTTTCTCCTTTCTCAATTTGTATGCTAGCCATCAGGAGCTGAGGATGTTTTGTTTATGAATAGATTGGCTCAGATTTCTTAATGGGCACAACACCTCTATCTCGGAAGACTTCAGGCATCTGCTGGAGGCTATTGGGGGTTGATTTCTGCTTTTGTTAAGATTTTTTCTCCATTTCTCCTTTGGGAAAACATAATATTCTGCCTCTTTTAATATTCCCCATTTTTTTCATTCCTCGGTTAGCATCCCACAAGCAATTATCACAGAGAGAAGGGGGTCCCCAAAGAACCCAAGGAGAGGACAAGTAGTAATGGATGGAAAGTTATCAAGGAGACATCCAATCTAGAATTAAGGAGAAATTTCCTGATAGTGGTAACTATTAATAGCTTACCTCCAGTTGTGGGTGCTTTATTGCTGGAGATGACAGTCATTTGTCTGTAGTAGCATAGGGTGTACTGCTTGAGCAAGGGGTTGAACTACCAATACCTCCAAGGCCCCTTCTAAATCTGTTGTTGGTTACTATTACTTCCTTCCAAGTTGATAAGATTACAAAATGGCAAAGATTTATTGTGCAGGTTGTCCATCAGCTAATTCTACAAGGGACTAGAGAGAGAAAAATTGTCAAAAAAATTTGAAAAATTTTGTCAAAAATCCCTAACAGGAAGGACTCTGGTTTATATTTAATCTGTTCTTTTGTTATCTCTTCTAGCCACTTTCTAACTCTTTGCCAGTATTTCTGGGTTTCCTTACATAACCACCACATATGAAAAAAGGTTCCATCTATACTTTTACATTTCCAACATTTTGGACTCATGTTGGGGTGCATCTTCACTAACCTCGGAGGAAGGTGCCATCTGTAAAACATTTTGTAAGCATTTCCTTTATAAGCTGCGGATTTGGTGATCTTATTGTTTCTGTTCTAAATCTTTTCCCATTCTGTTAATGTGATACTCCATCCAATATTCCTACTCCAAGCTATCATGTTCCCTTTGACTGTCTCTTCTTCTAATTCTATTTCCAGTAGGTAGTTATAGAATTTAGTTATATTTTTTTTATTTGATCCTAGTAAAATTTTATCTAAGTGCTGAAGTTTGTTATTAATTCCGAAATCTTTATTATCTTGTTTATATCTACTATGAATTTGGAGATATACCCACTAATCAATCTTAAATCCCTGCTCTTGTAGTTCTTGTTGTGTTTTCAATTTTCCTTGTGCATCTAATAAGTCTTTATATTTGATCATTTTTGTAAAGTCCAAATTGTTAGGGTGAACCATTGCCTCCATTGTCGATAGCCAAATCGGTACTTTTAAATAGTGTTTTTTCCGTACTTTTTTCCAATTGGTTAATAGTGAATCTCTAATTAAGTGTCTATGAAAATATGACTGATTGGGTTTCCCCACTTCCCATAAGAAGGCGTGCCAACCTCTCTGCAAGTCATGGCCTTCTAATAATAGCGTTCTTTTGTTAAGTAAGTTCACCCAATCTTTTAACCATAATAAAGCAGCTGCCGTATAGTATAGTTCCCAATTTGGAAGTGCTAATCCCCCTCTACTCTTCAAATCCTGTAATGCCTTTATGTTTTTATTTATTTATTTTATTTATTTGTCAATTGTTTACGAGATAATAAGTAAAAGTGTATACATAATTATGAATACATGAAATGAGTACATATAAGAAAAATGAAAGAAAAATAAAAGAAACAATAGGACAGGGACGGTAGGCACGTTGGTGCGCTTATGCACGCCCCCCTACAGACCTCTTAGGAAAGGGGTGAGGTCAATAGTAGACAGTCTAAGGTTAAAGTTTTTGGGGTTTGGGGAAGAAACTACAGAGTCGGGTAGAGTATTCCACACATTGACCACTCTGTTGCTGAAGTCGTATTTCCTGCAATCAAGCTTGGTGCGGTTAACCTTGAGTTTGTATCTGTTGTGTGCTCTTGTGTTGTTATGGTTGAAGTTGAAGTATTCATTGACAGGTAGGACATTGCAATGTATGATTTTATATACCATGCTTAAATCAGACCGAAGACAGCGTAATTCAAGGTTTTCTAGTTCTAGAATTTCAAGTCTGGTGGCATAAGGTATTCTACAACGAGTAGAGGAGTGGAGAACTCTTCTTGTGAAATATTTCTGGACTTTCTCAATTGTGCTAATATCAGATACGTAATGTGGGTTCCAGACTGATGAGCTGTATTCGAGTATTGGTCTAGCAAATGTTTTGTATGCTCTAGTTAGTAGTGTGATATTACCAGAGAAAAAGCTACGTAAGATTAGGTTAACAACTCTTAATGCCTTTTTGGCTATGTAGTTGCAGTGGGCACTAGCACTTAGATCATTAGAGGTGAGTATTCCAAGGTCCTTTACAGA
>NW_020769420.1:2290444-2307061 GCF_900518735.1 Pseudonaja textilis | reverse complement strand
GACCCCGTAATCCCTTGCGGGGTGGAGTCTGGGCAACTGAATGGAGCATCTGTTTTCTCTGTTCTCTCTCTCTCTCCCTCTCTCTCTCATCACTCTATCTCCTCTCTGTCTCTCTCTGTGTCTGTCTTCCTCTCATCAGTCTTTATCTCCTCTCTCTCTTTATCACCTCTCTTTCTCTCCCCTCTTTCTCTCATCACTCTTTCTCTCCTCTCTCTCTTTCTCTCAACACTCTTTCTCTCCTCTCTCTATCTCTTTCTCTCTCTCTTTCTCTCATCACTCTCTCTCTCTCCGCCCCTCTTTCTCTTATCACTCTCTGTTCTCTCTCTTTCTCTCCTCTTTTTCTCTTCCGTCTTTCTCTCATCACTCTTTCTCTCCTCTCTTTCTCTCTGCCCCTCTTTCTCTTATTACCCTTTCTCTCCTCTCTTTCTCTCCCGTCTCTCTACCTCTTTCTCTCAACACTCTTTATCTCCTCTCTCCATCTCTTTCTCTCTCTCTTTCTCTCATCACTCTTTATCTCCTCTCTCCCTGTCTCACTCTCTCTCTTACACACACACACAAATACATACACAGATCAAAATTGAACATACAATGTACCAGCTTGCTTTTTTGCCCTCCTGCTCACCTGTATTCTACGAACTCCTCTATCCTCACAAGAGTAAAGAAACAATTCATGCAGGTGTTTCACACAACCTCTGGAAACCACTCAGCGAGGGAAGCGTGCCGTATCCCTGAATGGATTCTTTGGATCTACTGGCTCTGGAAAACCTGCACTTACCTGCCAACAGGACCAGAAGGTGAGCAGGATTCATTTTGTCTGCGGTGAACCTGCAAGCTCAATGAACTTCGATACCAGGCGAGTTCAACCTTTTATAGCCTTGTCATAACCTTGGCCTTAGCTGAGATGGGAGATAAGAGATGGATGGTTTTATTGGCTTATCAGCACTATTCATCTTCCAAGAAGGAGATAAAACCAGAGCTGTTCGCTTGCAAAAATCTGCCAGTTTTCCTCCAAGACTTGGATCTAGATGTTCTGTTTTTTTGTGCAGAGACGGAAATCTGCTCTGATTTTGTCACTCCGGTGCCAAGTTTAATTCATTTTATAGGTTGCAGGAAGGCTACCCAACTTTGGGTTGGGAAGGACAGCAAGCTTCTCCTTGCTTAGCTCCAGGATGGGAGACCACTAGGAAAGCCTACAGAAAGAACAGCCCAGAAATATCTTTTTGCCCTGAAAAATGGAATAAATGCCTCTCGTTAAATCTTTCAGAGTCTTGCTGCCCATCAATCCCCTATAAACTACTCTGTCAGGCGCAAGGAATTAAGAGCGTTTCTGTTAATAAACCAAAGCAACAACTTTATTGTTGTTCACTTATATTACAAGAATCTTACCAGACGGGCTTCATTTCCCTTGGGAACTAGCAGATTAAGGCTTGCAAAATCATGCAGTGGTCCCCGCCAACCGTGCGTGATTCTCATACCGGCCTGCCTCTTAACTACCTCCTCCCATTCAGCTGTGAGCCCACCGCAAACTCTTCCCAATTGCCGTAAGTTGTCAGCCTTGGAAGGCACGTTTTATTTGGAAGCTTTGAGGCCGCCACATTTTAGTGCCTGGGAATTTGGGAGGGGGTAATTTCAGGGGAAGCTAGGCAGAATCACATTTGATACCTGTACAATTAACACAGCCCCCCCCACCCCCCCAGGCTGTGTGCTTTCTCCTCTTCTCTTCTCCCTATATACCAATGACTGCATCTCAACCGATCCATCCTTTAAAATACTGAAATTTGATCCATTTGATTCAATGGATTGGGGCCAGTTGTAGGAGGCTTGGCTGTTGTTGGTGTGTTTGAGATGTGGGTTGTGGAGATAGGTGGCTGTAGTTTCCTTTCAAACCTGCAGTAAAACACATTCAGGTCATCGGCTAGTTGCTGATTTCCTTCCGCCCGGGAAGGAGGTTTGCTGAAGTCAGTGATGTTTTTAAGAGTTTTCCACATATTTGCTGGTTCATTTGTTGAGAACTGATTCCTTAACTTTTCAGAGTAGCTTCTTTTTGCTGCTCTGATCTCTCTTGTTAATATGTTTCTGGCCTGATTGTATAATATAAAATAAAATAAAATAAAGGAGGTAAAGAAAAAAAAAAGAAAAAAAAAAAGGTTTTCTCCAGCAAAGCGAGGTTTCTGTCCCTAAACTTAAGACTGTCTACTGTTGACCTCGCCCCGTTCCTAAGAGGTCTGTAAGGGGCGTGCATAAGCGCACCAGCGTGCCTACCGTCCCTGTCCTATTGTTTCTTTTTATTCACATCCATTTCATGTACTCATAATCATGTTTATACTTATACATGTTAGGTAATACATGCTTGACAAATAATAAAATAAATAAATAAACCGTTGCCTTTTGAGCAGGAGTTTAATTATTAAGTTTTGCAAGCCTGGAAAAATTTGAAACTCAAGAAATTTGCTGGCTGAAATGAACCAAAAAGGAAATCCATGTGGGGTGTGTTGGAAGGGAATTTTTTTTTAAAAAAACTATATATATATATATATTTTACTTCCACGAAAAATGGGGTGATCTAACTGCCAAGGTTTGCAACACAATCAGGCTTGAAAGATTGCAGATTGACTGGTGGCCATAAAACTCCTTACCATCTTTGTCCTTGTGCGTGATTTCTGGATTAGATAGAGGGAGTTATTTCAAAGTTCTGCTTTTTTTTTTCTTTCTTTCTTTTTTTCCCTCCTCCTTTCTCCAGTCTGGCCACGATCCAGAACTCAAAAGTCAGTTGATAAAAAGACCTCTCCATTTTTACTGAGAAGAAAAGCTTTGTTTGCTTAAAGTCTAGAAATGGCCCCTATTCATATTTCCATGGTTGGCTTATTTAGAATCAAGAGAACTGGGGAGGAGCCTCGAGGTCATCTAGTCTTACCCCTGGTCTGTGCAGGAATCAGGATTCAAGCATGCTGGGTTTGGGCATCCAGCCTGTCTGAACATCTCCAGTCCAAGGAAGGTGATATCTACTATTGTTACTTCTTGTAACTTCAACCCAGTTACTCAACCTCCTGCCTCTTAGCCTGATGGAGACCAGGTTGATGCTACCTTTTGTAAGGTGTCTCTTTAGATGCAAATTTCCTCGCTCAAGGTTAACTGCACCTCACCTCATCCTCTTTGCTTCCAAAGAACATAGCAGAACAGGGTTGGAAAGGACCTCAGAGGTTATCTAGTTTAACCCCCTGCTCAAGGCAGGAGACGTTATACCGTCCGGGTCAAATGGCAAGCAAAGCCAATAGGGATTCTCTTAACAACCACGTTACCCATTTAAAAACGGCAGTGATTCGTTTTACAAACGTGGCGAGAAAAATTGTAAAATGGAGCAAAGCAAATGCCTCACTTAGCGACATTCAATTTTGGGCTCCATTGTGGTCATAACTTGAGGGCTCCCTGTATACATGTTAAGAGAAACTTTTTTTAAAAAAAAGAAGTATTGGAAAGTTTTGATTTTAGACATGTTTTTAAAAGAAAGGTTTTGTGTTTTAAAATGGGATGAAAAATATTTTTCCCATTTAAGGTTAAAGAATCTGAAGGAATATATTCTTTCAAAAGACTGAATTTTGTGAATATAAATGGTGGTAATTTAACTTAACAGTTAAAGACTATGAAGTGCAAATAGAAATGTGTATTATTTCCCCGGCAAGGAAGATAAAGCAGCAATGGTTAAATTGATTGTTTTGTTCAAAGAGGAGAATATTATTTAAGGATGTAATTTATTTGGGTATCACTTCTGGATTTTGTGCTTGTGATGAAAAAATAAAAAATAAAACTCTTGGCTTTGGTTTTGCCAATTAGATAAATTTGTTGTTATAGAAATGACTAGTTCTATACTCGTGTGTAAACGTAAAAAGTTCAGAATGTTATCCTGCGCTGTGCTAGAGCCGGAAGTCCATTTTTTTATTCCTTTCTTCCCTCAAACCTCATATTTTCTCTTTTTCCTTCCCTCAATTTCCTATTTTTCTTTGCATTTTATAAACAGATAAAACAATAAAAGTCGTTCAATGGGAAGTGCGTACCTCCCCCAGGTAGGTCTGTCATAATTTCAAGCAGTCGCTGACAGCTTGTAAGTTGAGGGTTGCCTCTTACGCTTCGAATGAATTAAAAATCCCTCCCCCTTTAAAAAAAAATATATATAAATGCTTCAAAGACTCCTTGTAAGGAAGATGAAGTCAGCCAAAGTGCAAGTATTGCAAACCCTTGTCGTGGAAACTTTGGCTCTTGTGCTGATCAAGCACCCTGCCCTGACACCAGCACAAAAGAGAACAAGGATCAATTTCACAGCTCAGCCTGCACCTCACAGATATGTCTCGACCTTCTTGGCATTTGTTTATCTCTGTTGTGGTTCGCTGGCAGCCGGTGCAGACAGCAGCGGAATCAGACAGTGAGGAAGAACGAGGACCGCTCCGGGTGTCTGGAGAGGACTCAGATGAGGGTCCCTGCGTCCGATGCAGAGATGGGTCCAGGACCATCTGGGAGTGGGGGGCTGCCTCTAGAGCCTCCGGAGTCTGGCAGCAGCGAGGAAGAGGAACAAGGGGAGCCTGTTCCCAGTGTGCGTGTGCGCAGAGCTGCCAGAAGGCGAGACAAAAGGGGCGACTTGGGAGTAAGGCTGGGAGGTGATGGACCCTCCCATAAAATATAAAAGACAGGCAAAGGTGACAAAACCTTTGCAGGAAGCAAAGTCCGTTCGCTTGGTTCAGATTCATTCTTGAAGCTTTGTACTTCAGTTGGTTTCTTTTCTAGTTCATTGAACACTTGTTATTGGCAGCACTTCACAAGAAAGAAAGGTGGGTGCTTATCTCGTGGAACTGTTTGAGAGTCATTACCGGTTGGGAATGAATATAATTCCCAGTGTTGAAATAAAACAAGACCTGTTTTTAAAATAAGCGTGTGCGTAATTACAGTCTGTCCCTTTGTGGACACAACTTCTGCCCCAACCTCTCAAGCAGGAGTGCTTCCAGTGCACCCAGATCAGTGCACAAATTTGGTTCTGCAACCCAACAGGACAGACACAGACTTCAGAGAGGAATTAGGACTGCAGAAAAAACAATGGCTACCGACCTGCCTTCCATGGAGGACCCGTATACTGCACGAGTCAAAAAGAGGGCTGTGAAAATATTTACAGACCCCTCACATCCCGGACACAAACTGTTTCAACTCCTTCCCTCAAAACGATGCTATAGAGCCCTGCACACCAGAACAACTAAACACAAGGAGAGTTTTCCCCGAATGCCATCACTCCGCTAAACAAATAATTCCCTCAACCCTGTCCAACTATTGACAAAGTCTGCACTATTATTATTAATCTTCTCATCACTCCTTATCGCCCATCCCCTCCCGTTTGTGACTGTATGAGCGTAACTTTGTTTCTTGTATCCTTATGATTTATACTGACTGTTTCCTAGTATGATTTGATCGCTTATTGTACCCTATGACTGTTATTAAGTGTTGTACCTGATGATTCTTGACGAATGTCTCTTTTATGTACACTAAGAGCATTTGCACAAAAACAAATTCCTTGTGTCCAATCACATTTGGCCAATAAATTATTCTATTCTATTCTATTCTATTCTATTCTATTCTATTCTATTCTATTCTCATTCTATTCTTATTCCATCCTATCGTTTCCTATTCTATTCTATCCTATTTTATTCTTTTCTATTCTATTCTTTCTCATTCTATTCTATTCTATTCTTATTCTATTCTATCCTATCCTATCCTTTCTTATTCAATTCAATTCAATTCAATTCAATTCAATTCAATTCTATCCTATCCTATCCTATTTCTATTCTTTTCTATTCTTTCCGATCCTTTTCTATTCTATTCTGTTCTCTTCTCTTCTCTTCTCTTCTCTTCTCTTCTCTTCTCTTCTATTCCTCTGTTCTATTAAATATTTAATTTACGCATGCAATAAGGCAGGCCACACGGCCCTTGAAAAGAAGACCTTTTTATTAATTATTATTGCTACCGTCATCCATTCTCTCACACGCCCAAGAGCATCCGCGTGCCGCAGCAGGCGCACATCCATGCTCCCAAGGATGTCAGAATGCTTGTCCTTCCAAAAGAGGCTGGGTTGGGTGGGGAGAGGAACTCAACTTTCCCCCCCACCAGGAAAGAGACCGGACACTAAGCAAGAGAATTTGGTGCCCATTTATTTTTTTTTAAACAAAAGCGCCCCTCCCTCACCAAGCTCAGCGCTCAAGGTGTCAACGGCCATCGATTCAATATTTGATTTTCCTGTTTCTTGGCAGAACAAGCTAAGCATTCACGCATCCAGCACCCCTCTGCTCTTCCCTGGGGAAATAACAGGCCGATGAAGAGGACAAAAAATAAGAATGGAATGATTTAAAAAAAAGAAAGAAAAAAGGATAGAATCTTTCTAGCTTGGTCTGACTCAACCCAGGGCAGCAGCCCTCGATTTTTGCAACTTGGTGGCCCAGCTGGGGAGGAAGAGAGGAACTGGGCCACGTGAACAGTGGGCCGGTAGGGCAGCTCAACGGTGTGTGAATGCACACCGGCCCACTGCACAAACGCACGAGTTGAGCTGTGTGCGCGCGCCGGCCCAGGGTCCGGTTGCAAACAGGCCGTGGCTCGGGAGTCGGGGACCCCTGACGCTTTTAAGATGCCTGTGTGGGGCCTTCAACTCCCAGAATTCCCCCAGCCAGCCATGCCAACTCTTTGCTTTCTTGCAAGGGTGCTGGCTGGGGAATTCTGGGAGTCGAAGCCCGCCCAGGCGCCCGAGGTGGAGCAACGACACCGCTCTAAACGAAGCAGGAAAAAGTTAGGAAATCGGGATGTCACGAAGATTATTGGAGGGGGGGACGAAATGTAATGAAGTTTTTTTTGGGGGGGTGGGGGTTGTTTTCCTCTTCTTCACCCGGGTGACGTCTGAGCTTGGTGCCGCCCAGGGAAGGCGGGTCACTGCAACGGGGAAATCTTCAAAGGGATCATGATTCGGGACTCCATGCTCCGCACGAGAGGAACTGCAAACACAGAAGGACAGTCAAAGCGTCACAGAGTGAGACACTGTCTCGGGATATGGTGGCTTGTCGTTCTCCGCACCCAACTTGAGATAGCCTTGGCCAACAGGAAATGCTCCCTCCCTCCATCCCTTCCTTTCCTCCCTCCTTTTTCTTCTTTCCTTCCTTCCTTCCTTCCTTCCTTCCTTCCTTCCTTCCTTCCTTCCTTCCTTCCTTTCTTCCTTCCTTCCCTCCCTCTTCCCTTCTTCCCCCCCAACCTATCCCTCTTTCCTTTCTTCCTTCCTCCTTCCCTCACCTTTTTTTCTTCTCATCTTTCTTCCTTCCTTCCCTCCCTCTTCCCTTCCTTTTTGCCCCAACCTATCTTTCCTTCTTTCCTCCCTCCCTCCCTTCTTACCTTCCTTCCTTCCCTCCCTTATCTTCCTTTTTGCCCCAACCTATCTCTCTTTCCTTTCTTCCTTCCTCCCTCATCTTTTTTTTCTTCTTGCCTTCCTTCCTTCCTTCCCTTCCTTTTCCCCCCAACCTATCCCTCTTTCCTTCTTTCCTTTCTTCCTTCCTTTCTCCTTCCTCACCTTTTTTTCTTTTCGCCTCCCTTTCTCCCTCCCTCTCTCCCTTCTCATCTTTTTCTTCTTCTTGTCTTCCTTCCTTCCTTCTTTCCCTCCCCTCCCCCCCTCTTCAGCAGGCAGATTAAGTGTCTGGAGTTGAGAGGGGAAGGCAGCCAAGGATTGCAAGATTGGCTGGGAAACTGTCACAGAAGGCTGAAAAAGAAGGTCATGTGATTGCAGTCCCAGCCCCAGCAGTGATTGGCACGCCGAAGCAGCCTCAACTTTGGATAAGATGTCTGGGAGATCCTCCTCAAAATGTCCTGACCTGTGTAGTAAACATTTTCATCCCATCCTCGCTTCCTCCAGGCAGCATTCCTCGTCTCCTCTCGAGATTGTAGATCTTTGTAGGCTGCAAAGCGACCAAAGAAACATCTAAATTAGAAGGTTACTTTCACGCAAATTGGACCGTAAGTGAACGGATGCTAATACTACAGCTTGGGGGTTCAATCCACAGCTGAATTGGATAACTCGGCCAGCTTACAACGTTCAAAAACCATTCCCCCCACCCCATCGTCATTTCTTGCAAAGCCTCCAATGACCTCTTGCGGAATCCCAAGTTGAGTAAGGCTCAATCAAATCCTAATCCTAGATAAATAAAACATGTAACCTCTCCCCAGAAAAACTATCAAAAAATAAATATGCATATGCTCTCAAAGATACATACATCAAGAATTATACGTATAACATTTAGAGGTAGTCATAAGGTATTATAAATCATACTAGGAAATTATATACACACACACACACACAACTTTAAAAGCACAACTACAATGACGTGGAAAATACTCGAACAAAGCTGAATGCCATACATACATACATATATACATATATACATTCACTCTGAGAAGCACAGAGCCGAAGAAAGAAGCCTGAAGATGATGAATGAGACTTCATCGAAACGTTGCCTAGATACTTCGAATCTTACGCGGGAGAAAACCCGAACAACCAAAGATCGATCTATCTATCTATCTATCTATCTATCTATCTATCTATCTATCTATCTATATAAAATTTCCTATAATATATATAATAAATATATAAAACCAATATATATATATATACAGACGAACACTATACAGAAGCCTGATGATGGCAGATGAGATTCTGCCGAAACATTGCTACAACTTTAAAAGCACAACTACAATGACGTGGGAAAATACCCGAACAAAGCCGAATGCCATACATGTAAGTACCTGCGAAAACTTAAGAAAACATACATACATACATATAAAACATACTAGGAAACACAATAATAAGGTAGGACCTATCAAATCATACTAATAGTCAATAAAATAACAACAATGATAATGATAATAATCATAATCATAAATCATAAGGATACAAGCAACAAAGTTACATTCATACAGTCATAAGTGGGAGGAGATAGGTGAAAGAAAGGATGAAAAGATTAATAATAATAGTAATAGTAATGCAGATTTAGTAAATAGTTTGACAGTATTGAGGAAATGATTTGTTTAGCAGAGTGAATCGGACACAGAACGAATTTCTCTTAGTGCAAATGCTCTCAGTGTACATAAAAGAAAAAATACATTCGTCAAGAGTCAAGAATCATCAGGTACAACACTTAATGATAGTCATGGGGTACAATAAGCAATAAAATCATACCACGAAGCAGTCAATAAAAATTATAAGGATGCAAGCAACAAGTGATAGTCATACAGTCACAAGTGGGAGGGGATGGGCGATAAGGAGTGATGAGAAGATTAATCGTAGTGCAGACTTTGTAAATAGTTGGATAGTGTTGAGGGAATTATTTGTTTAGCAGAGTGAATTGGACACACAAGGAATTTGTCTTGGTGCTTATGCTCTCGGTGTACATAAAAGAAAAGATACATTGGTCAAAAATCATCAGGTACAACACTTAATTATAGTCATAGGGTACAATAAGCAATCAAACCATATTAGGAAACAGTCAATAAAAATTGTAAGGATGCAAGCAACAAGGTTTACAGTCACACAGTCACAAGTGGGAGGAGATGGGTGAAAGGAAGAATGGGAAGATTAATAGTAATAGCAGTGCAGACTTAGTAAATAGTTAAGACAGTGTTGAGGGAATTATTTGTTTAGCAGAGTGATGGCATTCGGGGAAAAGAAACGATGGATTGCAAAGCTACCTACCCCACAAATGATGTACGATGTACAACTCTCCGATTTGGGAGAAGAAGCCGCCGACCGCTTCCTGGTTATCTTGACGATGTTTAATTGCCCGAGCCCTGCGCCGACCAAGAAAGGGTGAGATGAAGAAACACGGGCACTAATAATTAATACTGCCTGTTTCCACAATGTTGAGGCATTCTTACACAGGGGAAAGCAGCTTTGACCCAACTTGGGTATAAGCAGAGAGCAAACCCTTCTGCCTTGAAGCCCTGACGGCATCGCCTATACTTTTTAAAATATCTGAACTGCTTACCAGTTGTTTCCCCATTCAATCATGGTCCCGGGCTGAAAGTCAGAAAGAAAAGACATGATTGCAGAAATGGTTTCAAAGATTTCATGGCACCGAATTGGCAAATCTAAGGCTTTACAGGCGGATCAGAACATAAATTAATTACACTGTAATCCCTCCTTCATTACTTTATAAATAGCTCAAGGCAGGGAACATATAGAATATGACTTCTTCCTCCTATGTGCCCCACCACAACAATCCTGTGAGGTGGGTTGAGCTAAAAGAGAGAGACTGGCTCAAAGTCACCCAGCCAGCTTTTATGCCTAAGGCAGGATTAGAACTCACAGCCTGCTGCCAATTGGTCCAAAGTCACCCAGCTGGCTTCCATATCTAAGGTGGGACTAGAACTCACCATCTCCTGGCTTTCGTGCCTAAGGCGGGACTAGAACTCACCATCTCCTGGCTTTCGTGCCTAAGGCGGGACTAGAACTCACAGCCTCCTAGTGATTGGCCCTAAGTCAACCAGCTGGCTTTCGTGCCTAAGGCAGGACTAGAACTCACAGCTTCCTAGTGATTGGCCCAAAGTCACCCAGCTGGCTTCCATGTCTAAGGTGGGACTAGAACTCACCATCTCCTGGCTTTCGTGCCTAAGGCGGGACTAGAACTCACTGAGTCCTGGTGATTGGCCCAAAGTCATGTTTATCTTGGACCTCCATTTCTCAACTGGGACCCACCCCTAAGAGTGCGAAATGGAGGGGAGAGGGCAAAGCAGATGGGCCCATTTTGGGGGTATCTGGAAATGAGAGATGGATTGGAGAAGACATTACTTATTGTTTCTCAACTTTGGCCACTGGACGTTAGGTGGACTTCAACTCCCAGAATTCCACAGCCAGGCAAGGGGAATTCTGGGAGTTGAAGTCCACCTATCTTCCGGTTGAGAAACACTGACTTATTAGATTTCCCTGTAGTTAGAAGCTGAGTCTTTTTTAAAGGAGGAGGCGAAGAAACAGTGGAATTCTTTTTAATTGGGTGTGACCAGGGAGAAAAGTCACTTTCTTAAGGGCTTCTTGCAAAGAGATCTGACCTTCAACTTGTACGTTCGCAGCTCGTAGATGTTGGGCCCGGGGCGGGGCAGAGGCTCATTCCAGAAACTGAACTCCAGGAGCAGCTGGTTCCTCCGGGAATGGAGCATCTGACTCCTCTCTTTACGGAATTGCAAATATTCCTGCCAGAACAGAAGAAGGGTAGATAGGTAATTCTGGACTGACATCCACAGAGGTGGGAAGGTATTAATTTCTTCCTACAATAATAGGTTACTGAGATGACAAGGGTATCTGAGTGAAGGAGGGAGAGTCAAACATGTCATCAGCCAGGAATCCCTGCGTGCTCACCAGAGATCTTGAATTCCTTTCTAGTCTTATCTCCCGCTCATTTCCCTTGACCGTTAGTAGTTCAGGTTCTTGTTGCGAGCTTAAGCTTGCAATAAACCTGTGATAAACCCCAGTGATGACCCAGGGTGTGGCACAAAGGCAAATAAACAAGAAGAGTCCCTTTATTATCTCCAACTTTGCCCTCGGTGTCCAGGTTACCTTCGGTTGGAGAAAAACTATCTCAGGAACAGCCTTTAAGTGGAGGAAATTCAGTCCGAAAACAAAGTACATACAAACTGTAACTAAAAATCCAAACAAACCACGCTGCATTAATTAACTTGACAGGGCAGGAGAAGGAATTGCAACCTTGTTCCCAGCTGCAGCTAATGAAGGGAATCAGGGCCCTTTCCTCCCCCGTAAGCCATGCAACCCACATTGCTCTCTTCTCCGTTCCTCCCTGCGTACCCTAGGATGAAGAGGGGGTGGGCCTGGGTCTTCCTCTGAATTCCTTCTGCCTTGCTCTACCTCTCCTCCTACCCCCCCTGCTCTGCCCAGCCGGACTTTGCCCTTCCCCAGTTTCCTCCACAGCCAATGGAGCCACACTCCCCGCTCCCTGTCAGTTTCCCGGCTTTCCCCTCCGAATCAGATTCCAACAGAGGGATGACAAAACCTATATACTCATTTGAACTGTCTGAATCTCCTGATGTTGCCGGTGTCCGACACATATAATTTTATCAAATAAATAAATGACAGGTATTCAAACAGCACGGCAACCTGCTCCAGGAGCCAAGATGGGGGCTTCATGGGGTGTCACCCCCAAATACCTGGTTCTCCCTCAGTTTGTTCATGGACTCCATGAGGGCCGAATAGCCACCGACGAATCTCCAGATGTGAACTGCAGGGAGACAAAACGTTCTGAGCCTTACAGAGCCCCAAAGGGAAGGAGTCGATATAAAATGTACGGGAGCCTTGGGCTGGGTTGTCCCACGGCACTGGTGATCCTCGGCTTACAAGGGTTCATTTAGCGGCCATTTGAAGTTACAATGGCACTGAAAAGAGTGACTTTATGACCGTTTTTCACAGTGAAAGCCTGGTGAAGGTGAATTGAAAATTAGTAAAAATCAATAGAAAAATCAGTAGAAAAATCAGTAAAAATCAGTAGAAAAATCAGTAAAAAAATCAATAGAAAATCAATAGAAAAATCAGTAAAAAAATCAAAAGAAAAATTGGTAGAAAAACTGTAGAAAAATTGTAGAAAAATCGGTAGAAAATCAGTAGAAAAATTGTAGAAAAACCAGTAGAAAAATCAATATAAAATCAGTAGAAAAATAATAGAAAAATCAATCAAAAATCTGTAAAAAAATATCAATAGAAAATCTATAGAAAAATCAGTAAAAAATCAGTAAAAAATCAACAGAAAAATAGAAAAACCAGTAGAAAAATTGTAGAAAAATCAGTAGAAAAATCAATAGAAAACCAGAAGAAAAATTGTAGAAAATCAATAGAAAATAAGTAGAAAAATCTATAGAAAAAATAGAAAATCAATAGAAACATTAGAAGAAAAATTGTAGAAAAATCTAGAAAAATCAATAGAAAATCAGTGGAAAAATCAGTAGAAAAATCAATAGAAAAAAATAGAAAATCAGTGGAAAAATCAGAAGAAAAATTGTAGAAAAATCAGTAGAAAAAATAGAAAATCGGTGGAAAAATCAGTAGAAAAATAGGTAGAAAACACTACAGGCCGACCTTGACTTATGACCATGAGAGGGATTGGAAATCCTGTTGTTAAGTGACATGGTGAGAATGCCTGTGACCGTGTTGTAAGTGTGAGGGACCTAAATCGCCTTTTGCAGCACCGTTCGTTACCTTGAACAGTCACGAAAACAGATGGTCGTTATGTGAGGATTGTGTCCTGTACAGTGCCCTTCACGCAGCTTCTTCTTACCTGCCTGGTCCTGCTCGCCGTACCAGGTATTCCAGTTCCCAACCAGTTCGCATGGATACCCGGTGTCTGAGTGCAGCTTGGGGAGGACTTCTTCCCTGCAGAGCAAGGCCCAACATTTAACAGAGGGAGAGAAAGCAAATATCTGTTAAATAATGGTCAATTTCAGGATTGCGGTGCTGCTAAAAGCTGGACCTTCCCTCGGCTCGCTTCACAAGTTACTGAGTGTGCAATGGAGGATAACCAACAGCGAAGGATGGGTTTGTCGAGTCACTTGAATGCAATTATTTGAATGCAAAACGTTTCCCTTGGACCAACAAACACACCCTTCGCTGTTATTCTTGGCTGCTCAGAAATACAATAGCAATAGCGCTTAGACTTACAGACCACTTCACAGTGCTTTTTACAGCCCTCTCTAAGAGGTTTATAGTCAGCCTCTTGCCCCCCCCCCCCCCCAGCAATCTGGGTCCTCGTTTTATCGACCTTAGAAGGACGGAAAGCTGAGTCGACCGTGAGCTGGCTGGGATTGAACTGCTGACAGTGAGCGGTGAGTTAGCCTGCAGTGTTGCATTCTAATCACGGTCCACAACGACCCTTCCTTCCTTCCTTCCTTCCTTCCTTCCTTCCTTCCTCCCTCCCTTCCCTACCCTTCCCTTCCTTTCTTCCCACTTAGCTCTTAGACTTATATACCGCTTCACAGTGATTTTCCAGCCCTAAGTGATTTACAGAGTCAGCCTCTTTCCCCCAACAATCTGGATCTTCTCATTTTACCGACCTCGGAAGGACGGAAAGGCTGAGTCAACCTTGAGCTGGTCAGGATCGAACTCCAGGCAGAGTCAGCCTGCAATTCTGCATTCTAAGAGCTGCGTCAATCAAATATATATTGTGCAATACTGTGGGGCTACCCCAATAGGACCATTAAGGAAATACGTTGCGGTTTACTGAACCATGAAGAACGAGATAGGCTGATCCTTACGCGAGTCTGTTGTAGGAATCCAAGCATTCGGGCTTCACATTGTGGACTGGAAAAGGAGAGAAAGAAAAAGTGGTTGAAGAGAAAGCAACAGGGAAGGGCCCAGAAGAAAAAAAAACACGGACAGGAAGTGAATCACAGCAAATGGATTGGCAGCTTCAAAGAATTCCACCCAGAAATCACAGCACTGGCGGGGGAAAAAAATACCCTTTTTGCAAAGATCTCATCTACTGCAAAGCATTCTTGGGTTAGATTTTGGCTTTGCATGCTGTACGAACTCTAGCAGTCATGGCTTATTTAACAGACCTGGGTTTAAATAAACCTGGGCTTAAGGCAACGGGTGCGTTCACTTAAAGCCGTGACGGTGAATCTACGGCACGCAAGCCCCAGCCAAATTTACTTGCGCTGTGCATGCGCACGCCTCCCAGCTGATTTTCGACCCGTTTTGAGGCCATTTTCGCCCTCCCAGGGGCTCGAGGGAAGCCTCTGCAGCCTCGGGAGGCTGAAAAAAACGGGGCTTCTGGAAATACCGGAAGTACCGAAATGGACCCGTTTTTCGGCCTCCCGAGGCTGCAGAGGCTTCCCTCGAGCCTCTGGGAGGGCGAAAACGGCCTCCCACACAGGTTAGGCAAATAATACATTTCGTAAATCATTAAGTAATAATCAAGACCGTCAACTTTACAGCTTATCATGTGGACTTCCAATTCCCAGAATTCCCCAGCCGGCATTGCCGGCTGGGGAATTCTGGGAATTGAAGTCCAAGCCTCTTTCAGTGGCCCGTGAAATTAGGATTTGGTGGTGCGACTGAAGTAGCTCCAGGAAAGAAAGAGGAGGGGGAAAAAAACCCAAACCCATAGAAATCGGGCAGGGAGGGGCTCACATTGGATCTTGTAGAGGTGATTGGTCTCTTTCTTGGACAGGAGGTTGGAATGGGCGTCTTTTCGGGGATCCACCTTGTGGACGAAGAGCGAGCGAAACCAGCTGCTTTCGCTGTCTTTGGAATAACCCCTGCAAAAGAGAAGGCGAGACGTTTATATTTTTATGGCTTGATTCGGATTTCAAGGCTGCTGTTCTGACCCAAACCTGGTCCCAAGAGAGCAAACCCAAGACAAAGGCAGCAGTACCACCTTTTTTTTAATGTTTCAGCTAAGAATTCTATTCTAAATTCTATTCCTGTCCTATCCTATCCAATCCTATTCTACTCAACCTCTTATTCTTTGTAGTACTCCTGAAATAAGATATACTTAGGTAATAAGGAAGATTATTGACTTTTCTTCTCCCTTTTCTTTTGTTACTTGACATTACGTTTATAAAATGTTTTTTTTTCTTTTTTCTTAGGATAGAATTGGTACGATTATACGATTTGTTATAGAATAAATTACTTAAAGTATAGTTCTCTCATAAGGCATGATTGAATAAAAGTATAGTCAAATCTTTTTTTCTTTTTCTTTCAATAATGATATGAGGATATACAAGTTTGGATTGATAATAAGAGTTATTATGTAATGTAATTGTAACTGTGACTACGAAATGAATGCACAAAACTGATGAACCAACCGACACACTATTTGTATATAAGTATGGAAGAGAGCTGATGTTTTTATGTTTTGTTTGTTTGTTAAAAAACCAATAAAATTGTTTTTTTTTTTTAAAAAGATATACTTTCTTGAACACCAAATGCAATCAAATCCTTCCCTATTAGCTCTCTTTGGATAAAATGAGCTGACTAAACAAACCAGGACCAATATAGTCTCCCAGAGAGGTAATCCAGTATACACCAATCAACTTTTATTAATAATATCCACACACACCGTTTTATTTGATCAAGACCTTTGCTCCAACCCTCGTTACTCATTAACTTCAGAAAATACCGAGCAAACAATCTTTTCAACGGGGCTAATCTGAGATCCCTGGTTGGCAACCCTCTCCTTAATTTACAGAAGAAGGAAAAACACCTAATAAGCAAAATAAAAATTATAAAGGGACTTTCGATTTTTTCGCAGGAATTATAAATGCATTTGTATTATAAGACTGTAAAGGTATATCATGGGCCCCTTCTTCCTATATTCTATGCTTTGTAATCACCAAAATCAAAATAAATCACGTCCCAGTTTTTCAGCAAAAAGCCTGTACAAGCTTTCTAGTTGCTGACAAATCTATTTTTGTTCCCTTTCCCCTGATCAAACAAGTCAATTTTGCCACCTCAGGAAATGCTGTTGTTTTCAGCAACCTTTCCTCCAAGAAAGAAAGGAAGGAAGGAAGGAAGGAAGGAAGGAAGGAAGGAAGGAAGGAAGGAAGGAAGGGGAAAGG
>NW_020769420.1:2257781-2287093 GCF_900518735.1 Pseudonaja textilis | reverse complement strand
GAAGAGAAGAGAAGAGAAGAGAAGAGAAGAGAAGAGAAGAGAAGAGACAATGGAGTAGAATATAGAATAGAATGCAGAATAAATTACAAAAATGAATAAAAGAGAAGAGAAGAGAAGAGAGAATAGAAGAGAGGAGAGGAGAAGAGAAGAGAAGAGAAGAGAAGAGAAGAGAAAAGAGAAGAGAAAAGAGACAATGGAGTAGAATATAGAATAGAATGCAGAATAAATTACAAAAATGAATGGAAGAGAAGAGAAGAAGAGAAGAGAAGAGAGAATAGAGGAGAGGAGAAGAGAAGAGAAGAGAAGAGAAGAGACAATGGAATAGAATATAGAATAGGATGCAGAATAGAATACAGAAATGAATGGAATGGAATAGAAATAGAGTAGAATAGAATAGAATCTTTATTGCCACTTCAATGTGCACTAATCATCATACATCAAAATGAAATTTCATTGCATTCAGCTCCCAAAAGATACTCGATTATGCTTATACACACACACACACACACACACACACATTTACACAGAGAAACATCACAGTTAGTTCGAATGTACATATCCATGGGCAGTGGGGAGGGGAGAATCCTGCAAGTTGAGAGACCCTGGGAAACTATGCTAGGGGAACTCTTCCCCAAATATTTGAAGTCTGCTTCTGACTTCCAGAGATCCAGCCACCAGGTTTAAAGCTAAAACATTCACACATGTTATCGATAGTTTGCACGCACCGAGCTGCTGCTGTGACAAAGCAGCCTATTCATGTCATTAATCCTAATTGAGGCTGTGCTGTTCATTTACTCAGCAATTTACACCCTTGGATTAAGCCGAGCCCTTCACGAAGAGGGTTTGAATTCCGCGTAAAAGCGAAAACAAATATTTTCCCACGTTGAATATGAAAGCAAGGAGACAAGGTGACTTTCTGGTTATTTCGGTGTGTTTGTCTGGAGAGACTCTGAGATTTTCTTCCTTCCCAAAGTTCCAAATGTGCTTTTTTTTTTTTTTTTCAGGCGGCAACTGGGACTTTCTTGTTTTTTTCTTGTGGTGTGATTGAATTTTGCTCGTCTGATGCTGTCACGGTCGTAAGTGTGAAAAATGGTCATAAGTCACTTTTTTTAGTGCCGTTGTAACTTCAAACGGGCACTAAATAAACTGTTGTAAGTTGAGGACTACCTGTATTGTAAAATATTATCTATCTATAAATATATTTATATATTTGACCCTAGGTAGAGGCAGATATTTCTCTCTCTGGGCACACAAGAATATATCTGCTGAACAAAACTCCACATTGGCAACAGGAAGGGCATCTGGCCAGTAAACCACTCAGCTCCATTCAGTTGCCCAGATTCCAACTCAAAAGAGATTTACGGGGTCATTAAAAGAAGATTTATAATACATATAATATGTATGTGTATATAGGTATATCTCTCTATATATATACCTTTCTCTTTCTCTCTGTGTATGAGTTGGACTAGAAGAACTTAAAGGTCCCATCTAATTCTGTTATTCTGTTATTCGATATTTGGATGCTCTCTAGACGTTTGGACTCCAAGTCCAATAATCCTTAGCCAGGACAGGTTGGCATAAATCTTGCCGTTTTCACCAGCTTTTTCACAAGCACAGATGAACAATGTTATGTGCACAGAGCAAGGATGGGTTTCGTGCAGCACAATTAACCTGCCACCCCCTAAAAAGCCTGCAGCCAAGTTGTTCAACAGGTAAAGCTTGCACGCTTTTCACCTTGGGTTTTTCTGACTTGGTTTCGTGCGGATGGGGATGAGTTTATACTCTGCCATGCGATGCAGATTGAAAATAATGGTGAGTTCAGTTCCGGGATGGTGTTTTATTTTGCTAAACAGGGCTTAGCATTTAGCATGCTCTGTTAACTTGGCTAATTGCATTCTGGGTGAATCCAGTGACATTCATAGACATGCCTTTATAGTCAAAGCATTATTGGACCATCTGTTCAAAACCGACCATCGTCTTTCCAAATCTTATCACGCTATTCTGTCTCCATAAACTCATATAAGCCAATGGACGGAAAGAACGAAAAACATGCAGAATTTAGAGAGTCAAGAATCTTCTTCCTTTCCTTTCCTTTCCTCCTCTCCTCCCCTCCCTCCCCGCGAAGTGGTTTCAATGTAGTATTGCAAGCTAATTCTGCCCAGTGTCAGAAGTTAACCCTAAACCTAACCCGCACCACCCCAAAATATTAATTGTTTCTAAATAATTGCTGGGGAAAAAAAAAATGAGCTCACTTGTAGCAGCTCCTTGCCACTGACATTTTATCCCAGGAGACAGTGGCTAGTCCCCTCCCACCCACCATTTCTATAATTTCTAGGATGAAAGTGATCCATAAAGGGTTTTTGTTAAAATAAAATAAAATTGCTGCCTATTTTTTATTTTTGGGGGGAGACCAAAAGGTTTTAAATCAGTGAATCTGATTAATTTGTTGCAGCCCATTTAAGCATCCATCAGTCTAGAGATCAATTAGCAAGCTGTATTGGTTGTTCAGAGGCATTTTGTGTGTGCATGTGTGTGTGAGAGAGAGAAAGAGACAGAGAGACAGAGACAGAGACAGACAGACAGAAAGCTAGAGGGGAGGGGAGAGAGAGTGGCTGTTCAGAGGCAGTGTGTGTGTGTGTGTGTGTGTGTGTGTGTGAGAGAGAGAGAGAGAGAGAGAGAGAGAGAGATTCCTCCTTATGCAAAAACCTTGTAAATTATTGAAAGAAATCATGGAAAAATACAAGCGAAGAGTCTAAAAAATTCTGGGAGCGGAAGTCCACGGATTTCAAAGAAAAGAAGAAGCTCCTTGGATGAGAAGCGAAACATTTTCAAGGGGAAAAAAACAAACAAGGAAATCCAGTTGCTTTTTGGGAAACCACCTTTGGGACAATCAAGACGTGGATGATGGAATATCTCCGTAGACACGGATCTCAAAAGCACACTGGCGTACTGTTTTTTTTTTTTTTCATTATAACTTTGGATGGCCAATAAGCAAGTGGTTGTTAAGTCAAGGAATATTCTGTACTCAAAGGATATTTATTCTAATTACATTCAGCCACCCAACTTAAGTCAGACTCAAACCAGGAGAAGATTTTGAGAAATTCAATTCAGTCTCCTGTCTTTTTTTCCCCCAGCTATTATTATTGTTTGATTCCCCGCTCACTTTCTTTCTCTTGCCAAGAGTTGGTAGCTTCCCTGACTAGCAACAAATTCCTTCCAGCTTCCCTTTGCAAACTGTTATTTCTAATTTAGAAAGAGGGAAGCCAGCCCTTGCACGTGAATCGCAGGAAGGGGAGCCCCTGTCCTAAAAAAAAACAGGAACAGAACCCTCAAGTTCCAGGCTAACAAATGGGATTTGCTTGGTTTGGTTTTAAACCATTTGAGTTGTGTGAACCGGGCTCACATCGTAGCTTATTGGAGAAATCCTAATTCAGCAAACCATAGCTTGCAGCAATATGCAAACTTGGTCAAAAGGCTTTTGATGAGAGGAACTGATTTGATGAAGGGTGTAAAATCTGCGCCCCTCCCTTCTCGCGAAAAAAGGAAGGAAGGAAGAAAAATTCAAGGTGCAATTGTGTTGCATGTCACAAACCTTGTGCCGGCGTGTTCCTTTTGGATATTGTTGCCTATTGATTTCTCCTTGCCCTTGAGTGGCAGAGCAAAAGTCTTTGAACAATGGAGGTCACGGGATAAAATTCTGCAGGGCTCCCTAGTTAAAAAGTCCTAGCCAAGGAGAAAGGATTTTGCTTGAAACTTTACAGGCTGATCAAAGAAAGAAAGAAAAAAGTGGAGATGTTTTTGGAGACTTCACAAGAATAGCCTGGAAGAAATGGGGTCAAACTGAAAGCTGTTTTTTTTTTTCAGGAAAAAAAAAAAAGACAGCCTGGAAAATAGAATAACAGGGTTGGGAGGGACCTGGGAGGTCATCTAGTCCAACCCCCCCAGTTCAAGCAAGAGACCCTATCCCATTTCAGACAAATGGCTGCCAATCTCTTCTTAAAAGCTTCCAGTTATGAAGCACCCACAACTTCTGGAGGCTGATGAATTGTTCTTCACTGCCAGGAAATTTCCCCTTAGTCCTAGAATTATAGAGTAGAATTCTTTTATTGGCCAAATGCGATTGGACACACAAGGAATTTGTCTTGGTGCAAATGCTCTCAGTGTGCACAGAAGAAAAGGTACATTCGTCAAGAGTCAAGAATCATTGGGTCCAACACTTAATGATAGTCATAGAGAACAAATAAGAATAGAATAGAATAAAAAAGGATAGGATAGGATAGGATAGGATAGGATAGGATAGGATAGGATAGGATAGGACAGGACAGAATAGAATTCTTGATTGGCCAAGGGTGATTGGACACACAAGGAATTTGTCTTGGTGCAAATGCTCTCAGTGTACATAAAAGAAAAGATACATTTGTCAAGAATCAGAAGGTACAACAATTTATAATAATCATAGGGTACAATTAGAGTAGAGTAGAGTAGAGTAGAGTAGAGTAGAATAGAATAGAATAGAATAGAATAGAATAGAATAGAATAGAATAGAATAGAATTCTTTATTGGCCAAGTGTGATTGGACACAC
This sequence comes from Pseudonaja textilis, assembly GCF_900518735.1. The sequence goes on along the minus strand of NW_020769420.1, from coordinate 2,282,510 downwards.
AAGGAATTGTGTTAGTTATTAGTTCGGTTCCGGGCGGCTGCCAATCAGAGACTGGGCCCTCCTAACCAGGGGAGCCCGAAAGACGGGTTGCTCCATTTCTGGTGGGTGAAGTTTGATAAATGAGCTTCAGCCCCTCACTAGGAGCTGAAGGGGAGGGTGAGTGTCATGTTGTGGTTGTCTGCTTTGAAAAATGGGAAGGACAGATCTGAAACTGCCAAATGCAGCTCTCAGCTACCGGAAGCAGACCACCAGGTGCGCCAGGGACCACCGGGTGGGCCAGCAGGGATGATGAGGCCAGAGTCCATTAGTCCATTAGTCTCAGTGAAACAAGTTCTCCTTTATGTCAAATATTAATCTTTAAAATTCATTGCATCTTATATGTTGTAACCCAAAATATTTCTGCCTTTTTTCTTTTTTTTTGCAATTCCACCGGGCACGCTAAAATGACCTTTCACACTGTCCGTATTCCCAACATAAGTTTTGAACTACTTTTATACAATCTAGATAATGTTTCTGGAGTCGTTTACCAGCAATACATCATTTTAGCGACATTATTTTAAAATTATAACATGCTGGGAATTTCGACCCTTTCAACCATGTGTTCAACCTCTCTTCCAGCAATATAACCAAAACTCTTAATCCATTTTATCATATACTCTTTCACTTGTTCTTCCGCGGTTTCGTGTTTCAACAAGAGCTTAAACATTTTAGCAATTATGTGTTCATTGAGTATATATTAATCAATTATTAATTTAACTTATATAATTGCCCATCTGTACCCAAGACTCTGGGTTGCTCAGAAACGATTAAAAAGCAGTATTAAAAAAACAGCAATCCAGCACAGCAAACCAAAGCAATAAAAACCATATCAAATCATAAAACAATAATTATTTATTAATCACATTTAATTATACAATATACAGTTCTAGTTTTAGCTGCATTGTTTTCTTTGTGTGTGTCTGTTTTCTTATTGTGTTTAGTCTTCTATTCTGTTTGTTAAATAAGTAAAAGCCTTCCTGCATTGTGGAATAGTTGTTGACAAAACTCCAGTTGATCATTAGATGCCTATGGAGAATCTCCAGGCCTGCCTTCCTTCCTTCCTTCCTTCCTTCCTCCCTCCCTCCCTCCCCCCCTCGCTCTTTCTTTCTTTCCTTCCTTTTTTCCTCCCTCCCTCTTTCTTTCTTTCCTTTCTCCCTCCCTGTTTCTTTGTACAATCTGTCAGTTGGCACATACCTTTTGTGCACAGTATCAACAGTCTTTCCCTTCTAAATTTAAATTAAAATTCATATTATATAGATCAACTATGCGTATTATATTATTGTTAACTCCTTATTAGACTTTAATTGTAAATTCACACCATCCTTTTCGAGCAAAATCTCAACTTTTACATAACCTAGTTCATAATATCATTCATTTCATTATAATCAGTTATAATATATCATTATGTTTTGTCTTATCTTTACTGTTACATTTATATTATAATATATTTTATTTCCCTATTTTCCATTTCCATCCATTGCTTCTTGTCCTGCCTTCTGGTGCTTTGGAGGATAGCTTGACGCCCCTCTTCTTTGGGGCAAATATTCTTGACCTTCAAATATTGGAAGACCGCTATCCTGTCACCCTTGGCCGTTCTGTTCACTAGACTAGACCGAAACCAGTTCCTATTGACTTCTTCTTGTGTTTTTGTCTTGAAGAGCCCAACTGAGGATCTTCACTCTGGGATGGAAAAAGAATGGGTGTTATCCACGTAGACCCCCCTCCCACCAAAAAACTCTCTTGTTCCCTAAATCGTTCCTAGCTTGTCCGGGAAACACTTGCAAAGCTGTTGAAAATCATTTTGTCCTGACTGTCTATAGGAGCTGACAGTGAAGCTGTGGATTAATTGCTCTTGCAATTGATTCCGATGTTTACATTGGTTTTAACCGGGTGGCTCTTGTGTGTGTTGAAAATTACCTTGAGCCTTGCAACCTGGAGCTGTATACAAATCTCTCTATCAATAAATAAACACGTGTTCTCTATCCCTGGCTGATTTACGGGGGGCGATCAGCCAATCATCTCTTCGATTCGCATCTCATCGCTAGCCCCGAAAGGGGTGATCAGACATTGGCCTAAAATAAAAAAAATATCCACACCCAAAGCGTTTTTATTATTATTATTATTTTGCATTGTTATGTTTTTGGAGACGAGACGAAAGCACTTCTTGCAGGGACCTCATCACCGACATTGGCTGACATTGCCGTCAGCAGGTTACGTATACATTTGGAGGTTAGCAAGAGATTCTTGCTTTCTTGCTCAGTCATTCCGTTTGATGAAAAAAGAAGTTGTTTTTAATGCGTCCGTTCCTGGAGGGATGTTTTGCCAAGTATCAGTGCAGTGATCAGACATCCCAGCAGTTGGTTCCTTTGGATCCAGAGACAATCAACACAGGGCGAATAAAAGGATTTTCAAGCTTTATTATTACTCAAGCAAAGAGATTTAAAAGCATAACATAGAAAAAAAGGCAGACGTACCAAACAAGATAAGAGTCAAACCTCTTTCAGGCTGTCAGGAGTTCCTTGCTACCAGCAGCACAGCTATCCCAAGGGCAGTCACTTTTCCACAAGAACTCATGCTAGGTTCTGTGCAGAAGGTCCCAACAACCTTGGGGTTGTTGATTTTTTAAATCAAAATCTGGCACCAGGACTTCATGGCTCTCCTATGGCTGACTGCAAAACCTGATCTTGACTGAGTGGAATCGAATGTCGGAGACTTTCAGAGGTGCTGAATATTTGGAGCAACTTTCTATCCCATGGTAAACGGGCCGAGTTTTGGTGAGGGCAGAGAGAGAATTTCAGAAGGCCATTTCAACATAGCTCCAGTTGGGACTCTGGCCCAGATGCCGCTTTGGGTTGGTGCCCTGTGAACTCGGATCCATAGTGTCACTCAATAAATTCTCCCCGGCAGCCCATTGCCTGATCCTCTCCTCGTCTGGGAATTTTTTGTGCAACTGTGCTTAAATTAGCCTTTGACTTTTGATCACTGAGATGTTTTAAAATGTCTGGACCAGCGACATCCATCTGCCTTCCAGAGGGTCCAGAGGGAAGGAGCCCAAAAAACCAAGATGGTTGCCACCAGATGGATGTAGTTGTCAGGATTCTGGCAGTTCCGCCCATTTAAATCGTGAGTCTCGAGCCAAACTTCCAAAACTTCAAGAGGATTTGTTGGGGAGTTAACATGTCTGGCACTGCCTGGGTGTAGCCGACTCTGGGACACATCATTCATTGTCACCCTTGACCTTGGTTTTCTCCCCACCCCTCTGGCTGTATCCTAATTCATATTCTCCAATGGGATACATCCATAGCCAAGAGTCATCAATCATGTTCTCCAATTAGAATTTTGTGTGGCAGAAACTTCGGTCACCTAGTTACTATCTTTGAAAACATTTATGGAATGCCGTTTCAGTTTTGCAAGCTGCTGCACTGCTCCTCCGTCCCTTTCTGTTGGCAACTCCAAAAAGACCATAGAAATATTTTATGAGTTGACAGTAGGACTTTGATCGCATGGTTGATGCCGCCATCTTGACTGTTTTTGACGCAGTCCTGCTTTCCTTTCAGTCGGCTCCCTTTTAACCTGTTGCCTTTATTCATGGCTGTCTGTCAAGCCTCTCTCGCAGCGATGACATCAGCACACAGGAGGAATTTGGGTCTTCTACAGCCCAGGCGACCTTCGATTCCAAAGCTCGAAGCTTGCAAATGATGCCAGAAAATGAATGCAATCTCCTTTCACGCAGAACCTAAAATTGAGTGTTGCCAATTTGTTTCTGAAGCATTTCTCCAAATGTTCGTTTCTAAATCTTACTGGATGCCCCCAAGATGTTGCCTTTCAATATTTGATATTGAACAGCAGTAGGAATCCAGATAAGTGTAGATTTTTTTTTTTTTTAAATCCCAGGCTGTTAATTAGCTTTTTCAATTGACTTTTATTGTCACCGTATGCCTAATCGGTTTTAAAGTTCTGTACTATGGCCAATTGTCCAGTCACTGCTGAGCAACACAAAATTGTCCTTATGTAGAAGCAAATCTGGAAAGAAATGTTATTGCCTGGATTCAGCCATTACGTGAAACCAATGGTCCAACATAGAGAAAAAGAACATTACACCAAATAGTAACAGAGAAATAGTATAAATAAGAAAAGAGAAACATAAAAGCTCAGTAAAATACATATTTAAAAAAGTCCCTGAGTTTTAATCAACATTTTAAAGTTTGAACACGTTGTATTGATTGCTCTTTCTCCAGTATTTATATTAGAAAAACAGGAAGTATTTGAGGGGTAGCAAATGCATTTCATTTGTCTGTAGCGTTAACTTGGATATGGCATCCTTGTGTTTGTGTTATGATTTCATGCTTTCCTTTTTTTTTTTTTTTGCAAGCTCTCTGAGAAGATACATTTCGAACTGAACAATACCGCATACATATTTTATATCGATCGATGAATATCCGAGTCGATAATGCTCAGTCGGAAATGATAGACGGCATAGCACAATATTTATTTAACATTTTCAAGAGAAAGAAGCAATGGAATCTTTCCAGATCTATCGTTCAAATGCATTTGAGCTACTCCTGCTATTCCCTGAGGCTATGTCCACACAGGCCACCGTTTATTTATGATGGATGATTGAATAAACCAATGTAACAGGAATGATAGTGTGAACCTGTTAAGTCTCTCATAAGCAACCCCCAAAGGTAGTGTAAGATTTCAACCAAAGCCTTCGATTTTTTTCTGCCTTTTAAAGATCAACAGTTATTGATATTTGGTTTTCATTCTGCCGGTAAGCTTGGCTTGTATAACACACTCAGCTGCAGGAAAATCACTTACAGAATACAGAATACCAGGGTTGGAAGGAACCTTGGAGGTCTTCTAGTCCAACCCTCCGTCCCCATCTCAAACGAGACACTTTCCAGGATTTCCGAATCTTCCCTTCCACTCCATCTCCAGGGCTCTCTACCTCATTTATAATAGCCATAGTGTTTTTGTTAAAGCACCAGAAGTCAGGAGAAGAAGCAATGGATGGCAACTGAACAAGGAGAGAAGCAACCTAGAAATAAGGAAAAATTTTCGGATAGAATTAATTAATCAGCGGGACAACTTGCCTCCTGAAGTTGTGAATGCTCCAACACTGGAAGTGTTTAAGAAGAGATCGCATAATCATTTGTCTGAAGTGGTGTAGGATTTCCTGCCTAAGCAGGGGGCTAGACTAGAAGACCTCTTAGGAGCCCCGTGATTCTAGACCCCACTTCTAGAAGCCCCTTAAACAAGATCTTCCTGAGGATGGGAGCTAGTCAAATTAGCACATGGGTGGGAAGGAGTTTCCCGTCTGGATTCTGTAGCGTGCCTAAGATTAAAGATACCCCTCAAGATATCTTCTGACTGAGTATTTTAGTAGCAAATACTGGGGGAATTGTGATGGGGGAAGGTGGGAGCAGAGGCAAGAATCCCAGGGGGGTAATTACTAATTGGGGTCAGAATTACTACAGAATTACTAATCTGCTTTCCAGCTCCGTTCTCCTGTGCAGGAAACCAAAGAAGACCCAGCCGATCAGCCAGGACTCAATGGGAGGCAGAGAAGAGATGGGGTCAGTCAGAGGTGGTATTTGCCGGTTCTCCAAACTATTCAAAATGTCCACTACTGGTTCTCCAGAATTGGTCAGAACCTGCTGAATACCGCCTCTGGGTTATGGATTCCTTGATTGGCTCTTAAACATCTTCCCTTAACCCACCCCTACTTAAAAAAAATAATTTATTTAAAAAAAAAACACCAGAATGCAGATGCTTCCTGACCTCTGTAGCCACAGGACCTGGCCGTGAAAATGGCCTTATTAAACTCCCCTGCTTTTCATATGGCTCAGGCCATTTAAGCTCCTTTAACTAGCCCCCAGAGAATCTTCAACTATCTCGTAACGGCCATGGGTATTTGAATATTGCAAGTGTGCCAGAGGTCTACAAATAGATTCTTTTGCAAAACGAAAGGGCTGCAGATTTGCCGTGCAACCAATTTATTAGTGGGGATGTTGGTGGCACAGCAAGGCAGCGCTGGTTGCTTTTTTCAAGTTTCTAGCACTCATGACTTGGGTTTGGTTGGATGGTGTTAATTGTCCCTACTGTCAGGGAATTTCTCCTTGGTTGGGTCTTGTGACGACCCAAAGGGGCGTGGCACAAAGGCAACACAGTCAGATAATCAGTAGGAGTCCCTTTATTAGCTCCAACTTTGCCCCCAATGTCCTGGTTACCTGCTGGGTTGGAGGAAAACTTTCCCAGGAACAGCCAAGTCCAAAACGTGGTCAACAAAAACTGTAACTACAAGTCCAATCAAGGCAAGATGATGTAATTAGTCTGGCAGGGCAGGAGAAGGAATTCCAGATGTGAAGGAACAGCCGTAACTCAACACGGTTGGGAGGATGCCAGGAACACAGATACGTGTTTCCCCATTGACTTTGGTTGTCATTTGACCAGGATGGTATACGGTCTCCAGCCTTGAGCGGAGGGGGAGGGGGGTGGGCTGGACTAGATGACCTCCAAGGTCCCTTCCAACTCTTCTACCTTACCTAGCGCAAGGCAGAGAGTCCTGAAAACGAACCTTCCAATGAAACCGGAATTTTTTTTTCTTTTCTTATTAAGGACTGATGGACACTCATCATACAAAAGGCTGACGGTCGATTGGTTTTATATATCGTAAGCGCGCGAGGCCGTTATACGCAGACAGATGGAAAACTGCAGAAAGACCCATCGACGGAGGCATGGACTGCGAAGACGGCTGAGTTTCCCGAAATGGCTAAGTGGACTTCTTTGATTAAGGAGAGAAACTACAATTACTTGTTATTTTTATTTTAAAAGAAACCGGAAACACTTTGCAGACTTTTTTTTCTTTTTCTGGAAATGGATAAAAATGGACCCATTTCAGGTTTTATTGATGAAAAAGGTCCGTTTATGGGAAGAAGGGAACGATAATAGGCGAGATGGGAGGGAGAAGATATTAACTGCTCTGTGTGTAGATGGATTTTTCTCTTTTATTACTCACTCTTTGCCTTTTTTAAAGAATTTCCTTTCCTGTGTCTTCTTCTACAGGCCATCCTCCACTTACGACCACAACTGAGCCCAAAATGTAGGTTGCTAAGTGAGAAATTTGATAAAGAGAGTTTTGTCCCCATTTTATGACTTTTCTTGCCACCGTTTTTAAGTGAATCACCGCGCTCGGTAAACGATGAACCTGGTTGTTGAGTGAATTGGGCTTCTCCATTGGACTTTGCTTTGCAAAAAGAGAATGTGTGACCTTGGGACAACGGTCATAAGTATGAAGCGGTTGCCAAGCCTCTGAATTTTGACCATGGGGATACCTGCAACGGTCGCAAGTGTGAAAAATGGTCCTAACTCGCTTTTCCCCCCACCGTGGTAACTTCGAACGGTCACTAAATGGAACTGTTATAAGTTAAGGACTATCTGTGCTAGTTTCTGAGGTTTTAAAAATCTTCATCAAATTTTCCTTTACTAAAAAAAAAAAAATATGCACAAAAATAAAGTGACTAAAGGGACGAGAATGATAGTACAAGAAGTCCTGGGCTTACAAGCATTCATTTAGCGACCGTTCCAAGTTACAACGGCATGGGAAAAGGCAACTTATGACCGTTTTTCACACTTACTGTCAACTCATAAAACATTCCTATGTGTCAGCTTTGGGAGCCATTTTGCGACCAGATGCTCCCACGCTGCCACATTTGAAATGAATGATGTATCTCAGCGTTGGCTGCACCCAGGTAACATTGACACGGTCACTCCTAATAAATCAATTTTCGATTCTCCGAGAGACGCCGCTAGAGACTTATGATTGGAATGGGGGTGTCGGATTTGTCAGAGCCCCGACATGTTTAACCCAGATGGCATAAGAAAAACTTATAAAAAGAGAGAGAGAGAGAGAATAAAGCCGGCTTAAGAAAATATTTCTTTTTTAATTCACATATTTACAGTGTAATAATAATACAAGTCATTGTGGCATCATGCGGGGGCTTACCTATGTGTGTTAGAAAAATAATAATACATATATATATATTTGGAAAGGTGAAACTTTGGCATTTTTCTGCACTGATTCAGGCTGCAGAGTTGGACAAGAAGAAGGATGCACATGACAACCTACAAGGAACAGTGAAGTGCCTGGAATCCCATAACCTGGCTTGAGGTTGGCTGTGTTTTTCCACCCCAGCAGGTGCAGTGAGGTGCCCGTGTCTTCTTCCCCCTCTGGGATCTCTGTGTGTGCTTTACATATAGGATGTCAACCCTCCCGGGGTTCGGAGTCCGTAGCAGCAGGAGAGCAGAAAACATCTCTGTCCTCCGGACACGCACACATACACATCCCAAATTCATTGCAACATTCTCCGGGTGAGAGAGGAGGGGAGAGCGAGGGAAGGAGGGAACGACGATGTCAAAGGTTCTTCCTTCTGTTCTTCTGGAGTGTCCAGCAGATGCTGCATGTAACAGGAAGTGCCCAGCAGGATGTGTCCCGTGGCTTGCATGGTGAAAAGGGTCCAGCGGAGAGCTTCCCTGAGAAAAACAGAAGAAATTGGGGTGCGGGGGAAGGAGAGAGAGAGAGAGAGAGATGGTCAGGGAGCAAGAAGGGCATCTAGATGGCCTACAGTAAGAGTTTAAGGTTCTCTTTGAACCCTGAGCTAGCAAATTTCAACTCTTGGTTATTATTTAAATGTCAACTCGTAAAACATTCCTATGCTTGTTTCCAAGTTGCCGTAAGCAGGGGGGGAGGGACGGGGACTTGAAGGAGCAGATTGGCAGTTAAAACCAGAAGTGCTGTCATGACCCTGTCGGAATCTGAATCCGAGGAGGAAGTTGAACAGCTGACAGGGAGTGGGAGTGTGGCTCCGTTGGCTGTGGAGGAAACGGGAAGGGCGAAGTCCGGCTGGGCAGAGCAGGGAAGAGGTAGAACAAGGGAGAGGGAGTTCAGAGGAAGACCCAGCCCCACCCGCTCTTCATCCTAGGGCATGCAAGGATGAACAGAGAAGAGAGCAATGTGGGTTGCATGGCTTACGGGGGAGGAAAGGGCCCTGATTCCCTTCATTAGCCACAGCTGGGAATGAGAGTTTAAAAGAGATGCATGCCGAGAGCGGTGGCTGCTGAGAACAAGCATGAGTTTATCTTGTGTTGACTTTGGTTATCTGTGTCCCTGACATCCTTCCCAACCATGTTGAATTACTGCTGTTCCTTCACATCTGGAATTCCTTTTCCTGCCCTTCCGGACTAATTACCTCATCTTGCCTTGTTTGGACTTTAAGTTACAGTTTTTGTTGACCATGTTTGGGACTTGATTCTCTGCAGCCAAAGGCTGTTCCTGGAAGATTTTTTTTCTCCAGCCAGAAAGTAATCAGGACATTGGGGGCAAAGTTGGAGCTAATAAAGGGACTCCTATTGATTATCTAACTGTGTGGCCTTTGTGCCACGCCCCTTTGGGTCATCACAAGTGCTTTCCACACTTATCTTAAAAAGATTGTAGCCTAGGCAGCGGACCTACTGCCCACGAAAATCCTTCGTTGGAGCAAATTGTGGTGAATCCCAAAAGGATTATTGATGGCTAGGGGAAGGGCCAACCCAGGGAGACCCAAGGACTTACTTTATCATCCTTTTTGCGCCATAGCATTGCATATCATAGGACATGCTGTAGGTCCCATAGAGAGTGGCCTTGACGTTCAAAGAGCCAAAGAAATCCTGGGGGTCGGTCTTGTACAGGTCGAATGTGATGCAGGCCACATCAATACGACGGCGAGGCTTGTGGGACAGCGAGAGCTGGTAGCCGGCTTTCTGGGGACAAAAGAAATGAGGGGGGAAAAAGAACTTTAATGGGAGTCTAACAAACAGAAACAATCGGGGGGGACATGATAGCGGCCTTCCAGTATTCGAGGGGGCTGCCCCAAAGAATAGGGAGTCAAGCTAGTTTCCAAAGCACCTGAAGGCAGGACAAGAAGCAACGGATGGAAACTCATCAAGGGGAGAAGCCAACTTGGAATCAAGGAGAAACTTCTTCCTAACCGTGAGGACAATTGACCAGTGGGACAGCTTGCCACCAGAAGTCGTGGGTGCTCCCAACCCTGGAGGTTTTTAAGAAGAGACCTGTCTGAAAGGGTCGAGGGTTTCCTGCTGGAGCAAGGGGCTGGACTAGAAGACCTCCAAGGCCCTCCCAACTCTGTTATGCCGTATTCTGGAACTGTAATTGAACAGAGTCCGTGCATCCAAGTTTTGCACAACTTCCCTTCCGGTGTGTTGCTCTCTCAATCGCTTTTCGGGATTCTAGCCCTCACAATTCAAGAGCAATGGATTCCTGGCTGGCATTCGTAGCCAAGAGAGAAAAATCTGTTTTATGAGAGACAAAAGCACGTCTCTCTTAACCTGACCCTGAGAGTTATCCATTTCGGCGCTCCCTGTTCCATTTCCTTTCTTTAATACGGTTTGCTGGGAATTGCCTTTATCGCGATGACACTTATCGAAACTGCCCTTTCCTTCCCTGATCATAGGGAGCTTTACAAGCAGAATAATAAAACGCTCCAGCATTTTAAAAAAAATCAACTTTCAAATGTTTCATTTCCATAAAACCAATAGAGAGGGTTGTCGGGGTTTTTTTGCTTTTCAGACAGGATTCCGGTTGGCCTTCGCATCACAAGAGCTGAGCAATCTAGCAAGAGCATCCTTGGCTAAGTTCACACAACCTCATGACTCAAATTAACCCACTTGTGATGTGTGCAGAACAAACACGATATGGGATGGGAGGCTATAGACAGTTACCAAATCAATAAATTAAATTAAAAATAAACCCGCTGACTTTTGGAAACGCCCATTCCAGTTGAACAGCTTTATCCTAGTGAGCCACTTCCATCTTGTGGCTGTCCTTCTCTACCTAGCTAGCCAATGGTGGTTTATTCAAGAAGCCATGGTTAAACTCAACACATGAGTGTTTCCAATGTAGGTGTGGATGACCATCCCTGGGAGGAAACCAAACCAATGGTGGCTTATTTAAGAAGCCATGGTTAAACCCAACAGCTGAGGGCTTCCAACCTAAACGGGGATGACCATTCTTGGGAGGAAGCCAAGCCAATGGTGGTTTATTCAAGAAACCATAGTTAAACCCAACAGACAAGTGGAGGAAGCAGATGCTTGCGCTTCTAATCTAACCAGATGATAGTATGGTCTCGAAAGGAAGATTATGAAATATTCCCTGTCTTAAGTCTTCAGTCTGGCTCCTCACCTTAGCTGGACGCCACACCTGTTCCTCAGTTAAGGCCAGCAATACCGTTCCCTCTTCCAGAGTTTGGAAAAATTCCTCCGAATCGATGCTGGTGCCATCTTCGTCCAAGACAAGGGAGAGGGACCCCACTAAGTCCAGAGCAGTTCGTACCTGTGGCAATAAATTAGATCGGATACCTTGCCATTCCAGACAACCTAGGAATCAGGGTTTGTTAACAAGGGAGCATCTCTTGACCAAGCTGGCTTAGAAAGGAAGCTTTGACCCTAATCGTTTGTCTTTGGATGAGGCAATGAGGGGCCCGTTGGTCTCCATTTAAAAAAAAACATGAGATGGCATTCTGAAAGATTTAACACTGATGATGTTCCCTAGTTGGGTGATGAAATGTCTGCAAGAAAGCCACCTAGTTCAGAGAGCACCAAGGACCCAATAGCTCCTCCCTCCGTCCCTCCCTCTCCTCCTCCTCCTCCTTCCCTCCTCCTCCTCCTTCCCCCCTCTTCCTCCCTTCTAGCACTGATGATGTTCCCTAGTTGGGTAATGAAATGTCTTCAAGAAAACAACCAAGCCCAGAGACCACCAAGGATCCCACAACGCTCCTCCTTCTCCTCCTCCTCCTCCCTCCTTCTATTACAGATATTGTTACCTATTTGGGTCATGAAACCTCTGCAAAAAAAACCCCACCAAGGATCCCATAGTCTTTCTCCTTCTCATCCTCCTCCTCCTCCTCCACCTCACAAACCCCACTCCCTTCTGATACTGATGATACTACCTAATTGGGTCATGAAACATCTCCAAGAAAAACCACCAAGCTCAGAGAGCCCTAAAGACTCCACAATTCAACCCTGAGCTACTAATATTCTCTTCTAACCATCCGGAAAGACTTTTAACTTTTTTAATATTGCGGTGGGAAGTCTGTTGTGCCCAGAATTTGCCAGTTCCCCTCCGCTTACTTTCTCAAGCAGGTCATTCAGCGTCTCTGCCACGATGCCTTTCCGCAGGGTGCGCGCACAGTTGCTCACGCGGTAGGGCCTGGGACGGGGAGCAGGGCCAGCCAGCAGCTGCTGGGTGACGGAAGCACTGGCCGACACACATCTGGAAGGAGGGAAAACATCATTTGAGGGAGGGGAAGGATAAAAATGCCAATTGGACATTTAGTCGTTGGCAGCATTTCAAGGACAATAAAGGTGCGTGCTTATCGGACTTATCCCGAAGGACTTTGGCAGACTTCCGTGAGACTATTTACAAACTGTTTCAGACTCCTTATGGGCTGCAAATGACTAAAATTCACCGCCCTTGAAATAAAGAAAAGAAAAAAAGGTTTTGGGACTAACAGGTGTATGTTAGTGTCTCCATCAGTCTTGGTCAGAACAACTACCTACATTTCTTTCCGGAGGAACGGAAAGAGGCTGAAAATAGTCAGAAGATCCAAAATATCCATCATTCGAGGCAAAGAGACGGTGGAAGAGACTGTTGCTGCTTATCTACCGATACTTACTTGGAAAGTGATCGGGGGCTGAGAAGACCCAGCGATTTCTTTGCATAATCCATCAGGCTGCAAGAGGGTAGGATTCCAGGCTGCAGGAGAAGAGAAAACCGGGTTAAGTTGTGTCATTTTCTTAATTCATGTCTTTTTAAGAAAGTGACACCTTGATGGATGGGGCAGCTAGATAAAGAGGAGGCCTGGAGATTATGGATTTCGTGCCTTTATTTTTCTTTCTTTTCTTCCTTTCGTGCTTCTTTCCTTTTTCTTTCCGATTTTTTTTTTCAAATACTTCCCTGCATCTGAGCAAGCGAGCAAAAATGGCTTTATCTATATATCCTTTTTCTACTAAAGAGAGAACTCCATGCACAGGGAGAGGTTTTAGCAAACCATAGGGTCGGGAGGTACCTTGGAGGTCTTCTAGTCCAACCCCCTGCCTAGGCAGGAAACCCTACACTACTTCAGACAAATGGATATCCAATTTCTTCCTTAAAAACTTCCAGTGTTGGAGCATTTACAACTTCCGGAGGCAAGTGGTTCCACTGGTTAATTGTTCTCCCTGTCAGGAAATTTCTCCATAGGGAAGGTCCTATCCATTGCTTCTTGTTCTGCCTTTAGGCTCTTTAGACATCAAAGTGCGTAGAATAACAGAGTTGGAAGGGACCTTGGAGGTCATCTAGTCCCCTCCCCGCCCAAACAGGAGACCCTACACCATTTCTGACAGAGGGCAGTCCAGTCTCTTCTTGAAAGCTTCTGGAGATGGAGCACCCACACCTTCTGAAGGCAAGCTGTCCCACTGAATATAGAATAACAGAGTTGGAAGGGACCTTGGAGATCATCTAGTCCAACCCCCCCTCCCTGCCCAAGCAGGAGACCCTACACCCTTTCTGACAGAGGGCAGTCCAGTCTCTTCTTGAAAGCCTCCAGGGATGAAGCTCCAACAACTTCCGGAGGCAACTTCTGTTCCACTGGTTGATTGTTCTCACTGTCAGAAAGTTTCTCCTTATTTCCAGGTTGAATCTCTCCTTGTTCAGTTTCCATCCATTATTCCTTGTCTGGCCTTCAGGTGCCTTGGAGAATAGCTTGACCCCCTTCCTCCTCTCTGGGGCAGCCCCTCAAATATTGGAAGGCTGCTATCATTTATCAAAAAACAGATTGAGAAGAGCTGCGAGATGAGATTTTCAGCCTCTGGAGGGACCACAGTCTCTCCTTAAGAGAATAACAAAGTTGGAAGGGACCTTGTAGGTCATCTAGTCCAACCTCTTGCCCAAGCAGGAGACCCTACACCATTTCAGACAGAGGGCAGTCCAGTCTCTTCTTGAAAGCCTCCAGGGATGAAGCTCCCACAACCTCCGAAGGCAACCTTCTGTTCCATGGGTTGATTGATTCTCACCCAACCCTCTTCTCCTGTGATAGCTCCTCAAATACGAGAAGACCGCTCTCCTGCCTCCCCTAATCCTTCTCTTCAATCCAAGTTGAGTTCGCCTGCCCATCAGTCTGAAGGAGCCCCTTCCCCTTTCTCCACGCTCCTCTTTCCCCTTCCCAGGCAGGACCCGCCGCCTCAAATTTCCCCTTCTCCTTTGCAAAAGAAACTCCACTTGCCTTTCTGCCGATCCGCTAATCCTGATTTCTCTTCCGCTTGCTTGGCTGACGTGTCCCTGGCTTTATAAGAGCCCAGCCCTCGGCCGCCCTTTGAACAGAGAAGGGAAGGGAAGGGGGAGCCAGTAACCACGAGGGTTAGGCAAGGTGCCGACACCCCCGCCAGGCGGTTGCGAGATGGCGGGGTGAGATCATTGAATGCTTGGAGGCTCTTGGGGAATTGGGTCAAAGGAAGATTTCCTGTCACCACCTCCCAAGGCAGAAACATTCCCAGATTTCAGACCATCCCAAAAGCTTGGACGCCAGGTGGGTTGGGCTAAAAATGACTGATCCTAGGTCTCCCAGCTGGCTTTCATGGCTAGGGAAGAACTAGAACTCACCACCTCCTGGCAATTGTCTCAAAGTCACCCTGTTGGCTTTCATCATGCTAAAGAGAGACTAGAACTCACCATCTCCCAGTGATTGATTCAAAGTCACCCAGCTGGCTTTCATGCCTAAGATGGTACTAGAACTCACAATCTCCTGGTGATTGGGCCAAAGTCATCCAGCTGGCTTTCATGCTAAGGGGAGACTAGAACTCACAATCTCATGGCAACTGGCCCCAAAGTCATCCAGCTGGTTTTCATGCCTAAGATGGTACTAGAACTCACTGTCTCCTGGTGATGGACCTAAAGTCACCCAGTTGCCTTTCATCATGCTAAGGAGAGACTAGAACTCCCATCTCCTAGTGATTGATTCAAAGTCACCCAGCTGGTTTTCATGCCTAAGATGGTACTAGAACTCACTGTCTCCTGGTGATAAACCTAAAGTCACCCAGCTGGCTTTCATAGCTAAGCTAAGACTAGAATTCATGGTCCCCTACATTTGAACCTGGAGCCTTAACCACTAGACCAAATATTTTTTTTTCCACCTAAGAGTTTGTTTCCTGTGCATAGCCTTCAGCCTCTCCCCGCCCCCCGCCCTCCCCCCCTGAAGAGGTCTTACACAAAACGCTCTCTTCTGTAGCCGTTGCAGGTTCCGTTTGCAAAACCGACACTGTTTGTGAGAACAAACCCAGCAAGAGATGTTTAGTATTATGGGACGTCACAAGGGATAACTTGGCTTTGTTACACAACCATGTCCAAGATACGTGTGAGCCTTTTTCTTCCTGCTGGCAAGCTTGCCATGAACTCTGGACTCTTCACCTTTGGCCAGACGTTGTCACTCCAAGTGTCACAGGCCAACATTCTCAGTTAATGGACTCTGACGCAACAGAGCTTCTATCTCAGGAATTTTGAATCGCAGCTCTTACGACTTAACTCTACCTTCCTCAGTTCTAAGAAACCCTTCAGGGAGGGGAAATCTATTTCGGGGAGTGAATGCAATCATTTATTTATTTGTCAGTGGTTTGCTTTTGTTCAAACGCAAATCTTGGATACAAATTTAATTTTTGAGCAGTGCTGCGGGCACAATACTGCAAAAAAGCAAAAGCAAAAAAGCAATTGTAAACCCATCCAGATGGGATTGGCTACAGTGGACTAAAATTGAGTAAATAAATTAAAGCAAGTTTCTGTTGCCTTATGGGGAACCAGTCATTCCATTCACACCCGTTTTCAATGGTTATTTAGAGTTTTTAATTAGCCCTGATAGTGAGATTTGAGGGTAGGGTGAACTATACAAATCAGATTCCTAATAAAATTGGTTGAGCTTCTACATCATGCTTTTCCCTAAATTGACAAACAAACAAACAAGCAAAAAAAGCAATGTTCACATAACATACTATGCGCAATAAATAAACCGGGTTAGGGCTCATACAATATGCTAAGCCAGTGCGCCTTGGAAGTGGGAGATACTTCTAATATATTCTACGGCTAGCAGGATTCCCATAACACTGACAGAAGGAATAGTTTAAAAGTAATACCTGGCTTCAACAAACCATGCTAAAGCAAAGCCAAAGCAGCCTTTTGTTTGGCCTTGCAACAAGCCATGTTTAAAGCCACAGGGAAAAAACATGGTTGAAACAAAACCATGGTTAGAACAAAAACCATGGTTAGAACAAAAACCACAGTTAGAACAAAACCATGGTTAGAACCAGGCCTTGTAGCAAAGGGAAAGAAAGTAGCTTACCCACAACCCTAGGCTTATCAACAATGCTGTTTCAAGATCCAAAATTGTGATACATTAATTCACAGCCAGGTAACTTATTAATCGTACTTAGTTGGTTGAATTGAATCATAAACTAAGTAAATGGACTATACACCACAATTCAATCAGCCCCCTCCCAAAACTAACACTCAAAACTTAAAATCAGGGAGGGGCAACAGGAGGAGGGAGGAAAGAGTTAAAATGGCACCCATTCCCATTCGATTAAAAACCCAACACCCATTTTTACATGCGCTACAACTCATGGAAGAAGAAAGGCAGAGTTGTGTGTTTACAGCTGCCATCTTGACTTCTCCATCCTATCTACCATGGAGTTAGGGGCTCCCATCCCCATCCTAACTTCATGCACATTTCCTTGGGGGGTTTGGGACGGTTGTCCCCCCCCCCCCCCACCATTTTCTCAGTCCAACTGGGCTAGCTGGCAATGGCGGGAATAAAACTGGAGGCCAGAATGCTGTCCAGTTTTGGGGACAAAAGCAAACTACGCCCCAAATGACTCGAATAAAGAAGGAGCCCTACTAACTGCTTGGCACTTGGGCAAATGCCCCTGGCACAGCTTTCCTTAACCCAGCCAAGCATATGGTGCAAATATGGTGAGACTTTGGGAAGATCCGGAGAAGAGCGACCAAGAAGATGGCGAGGGGCTCAAGGCTAAAACATGCGAAGAATGGTTGCAGGAACTGAGCTTGTCTGTGGAAAGAAGAATTGTGTGTGTGTGTGTGGGGGGGGACACACAGGATAGCAGTGTTTCAAGATTGGAGGGGCCTCCACAAAGACGAAGGAGGGGCCAATTTATTTTCCAACCCCCCCCACAAAGGCAAAGCCAAGGAGCAACGGATGGAAACCAACCAAGGAGAGAAGCAACCTAAGAACTAAGGAGAAATTTCCCAGCGAGAACCATTCATCGGTGGGAAGGAATCGTGGCTGCTCCGACGTTGGAGAGTTTGAAGAAGAGATTGGACAGCCACCTGGCTGAAATGGTGTAGGAGGTTGGTCTACAAGACCTCCAGGGTCCCTTCCAACTCTGTTAAACGGGGAATGAAAAGGCCAAAGTCATCGATATCCAGCCCGCTCACTGTTTCGTCTCCTTACCTCCTTTCTCACTTACCAAGCAGCTGCAGTGTTGTTGTTGGTTTTTTTTTGCAGGACTGCAAACGCTCTGCTTTTATAGCTGGGCACCCCCTCCCCCAGCTCCTCCCCCTCTTCCCCTCCCCCTCAATCACCTTTCCCGGCCCTCCTGATCAGGGGAAGCGATGGAACTGCGCTATCCCGCCCTAGCGAGGCCACGCCTGGAGGAGTACGGCATCCAGCTGTTGAAAGTGCTGCCCTGCCGCTTCCAGATTTCCTTCCTCTCTCTCTCTCCCCCTCTTCCCCTGCCCCCTTTTTATGGCAACTACTAAAACGGGCACAGGAATGTTTTATGACATTATTGACAGCCCCATCGTACAACTTTCCTTGCCTCCCCCCCCCTCTTCCCCCCATCGTTAAAGAAATCACGGTCGTTGTTGCATTTAGGAGCAACGATCGTTTGGTGAATTTGGCTTCCCATTCGATTTGACTTGTCGGAAGGTTTGACCAAAGGGGACGACCACGCGACCCTGGGAATGTGCAACCGTCATAACTAGGAGTCAATTCCAAGCCTCTGGATGTTGGTCATGTGACGACGGGGCTGCTGCAATTGTCCTAAGTGTGAAAAATGGCCATAAGTCATTTTTCAACGTTCACTAAATGTTGTAAGTTGGGGGACTAACTGTACAGGGGAGAAATGCAGCTTCTCTTATGCTATGCAGCCCAAGCTGCTATTGAACACCTCTGAAAATATCTCTGGGAAAGAGCTGTCAGCTGTAAATCTACCTGAAGGCAGTTCTTTTTCCTTCCTTTCCCAACTAGACTCCCTCCCACCCACCCCAAGGCTATATAAGAAACGATAAAGAGGCTTTTCTTTCATGTTTCATCTCTAAGAACTGTTTTTTTTTTCCCCCTCCCTGCGGTTTTCTTGGCAGCTTTTCAAAAAGCGATTTCTTTTTTCTTTCTCAGGGAGTTTGTTCAACTTTCCAGTTTAATCAAGGGCCCCGGGGAACATCCAGGGAGATCTCCATCCAAACACCAGCCGAGGCTGACCATGCTTAGCTTTTGAGACCAGCCGAGCATCGAGAACAGCAGCAAAGGGGCAATGAAACTTTGGAGACCCTTGATCTAGAAGAACATTTCGGTGTACAGGGACATTTGGATGCTCTGAGCTTCTGCATAGCATAGCATAGAAATAGAACTTTAGAATAGAATAGCATGGAATGGAATAGAACAGAACAGAACAGAATGAATATTAGAATAGAAATAGAAATTTAGAATAGAATAGAATAGAATAGAATAGAATAGAATAGAATAGAATAGAATAGAGCTGAAAGGGAATTTGGAGGTCATCTAGTCCAGCTCAAGCAGGAGACCCTGTACTAATTCAGATACCAATTCAGTCTCTACTTAAAAACCTCCAGTGATGAAGCACCCACAGCTTCTGGTAGCAAGCTGTTCCACTGGTTAATTGTTAGGAAGTTTCTCCCTAACTCCAGATTGCTTCTCTCCTGGATAAGTTTCCATCCTTTTTTTTTTGTCCTGCCTTCTGGACCTTTGGGGGGTCAAAAAAATCAGGCTCAGTCATAAGACGAAGCCAATAAAGCCATGAAAAGTCATATCGTCTAAAATACACAGATCAAAAACAAATTGACTTCCAGTCTTTTATTCTCTCTCTCTTTCCCAATCTTGGCACCTTCAAGATTTGGAGGCTAGGGAATTCTGGGGAGTTGAAATCCACGAGTCTTAAAAGTTGCTCAGGTTGGACACCCCTTGCCTACAATGACATCATCACTTCCCATCCCACGGCTCGTTTAACAGCTGTGGCGATTCACTTAACAATGGTGGCAAAAATGGTCACAACATCGGATGTGACGCCTTTAGATTTCCCGCTTGCTTAGCAACCGAAATTCTTCAACCACGGATCGTGGTGAGTTCGACGGTCATTTAAGCAGCCAATCCTAAATCAAGAACTATCCATACATCTTTTATTCTCATCTGATTCTGAAGCATTTTTTTATTATTATTATTTCTATTCTTTTTATCGCCCGCTTCTTTGTTCTTCCAGTCAATGCTTTGCTGGCCATACAAAGAGAGATAAAGAAACAGTTGAACTGATTTATGGATTAACTGCTCTGTGCCTTCATGAAATATGTCTGGATTGAGAGACAAATCTTCACGGAAAAGAGGACCTGGCTATATTCCTTATAGCAATTTCTCACCCGTGGCAATTTTAAGAGCTGTGGACTTCAACTCCCAGAATTCCCACAGACAGCCTGGCTGGGGAATTCTGGGAGTTGAAGTCCATGGATCTTAAAAGTTGCCACGGGTGAGAAATACTGCCTGGTAGCACAAAGGAGGGTGAAAACCCAACTCTATTCAGCAGTGATGGGATTCAATTTTTTTTTTACTACTGGTTCTGGGGGCGTGGCTTGGTGGGCGTGACATGGCTTGGTGGGCATAGCTTGGTGGGCGTGGCAGGGGGAGGATATACTGCAAAATCCCCATTCCCTCCCCACCCCAGTAACCTGCTTTCCAGCTCCATTCTCCTGGGCAGGGCAACCAAAGGAGACCCAGCAGATCAGCTGGGACTCAATGGGAGGCAGAGAATAGAAGGGGTTGGCGGGGCCAGTTAGAGGTGGGATTGGCCGGTTCTCCGAACTACTAAAAATTCCACTACCGGTTCTGGAGAACCGGTGCGAACCGGCTGAATGCTGCCTCTGCTATTCATCCTTTTCAGCTGTTGTGAATCCAGCCTTCTTCTGCAGTCCTGATTACTCTCTGGAGTCTGTGCCTGTCCTGTTGGGTTGCAGAACCAAACCAGACAGTTCTAGAGGTGCAGATGACAGACTCAGTCATTCCTCTGTAGAACTGGATCAGCAGCTCCTTTTGGGCAGTTTGAGCTTCCCGAGTTGGCGCAGAAAGAACCTTCTTTGTTGTGCTTTTTTGATGACGTTTTTGATGTTAGGGCACCATTTTGGCTCTTGTGATATGATAGAACCTAGAAATTTGAAGATAGATAAGATGATAGGTAGGTGGGTAGGTAGGTAGATATAGAGATAGATATGATAGATAGATGATAGATAGATAGATAGATAGATAGATAGATAGATAGATAGATAGATGATAGAGATAGATAGATAGATAGATAGATAGATAGATAGATAGATAGATAGATAGATAGATAGATAGATAGATAGATGGATGATAGAGATAGATATGATATATATGCTAGATAGATGATAGATAGATAGATAGATAGATAGATAGATAGATAGATAGATAGACAGATAGATAGATGATAGATAGATAGATAGATGATAGAGATAGATATGATATATATGCTAGATAGATGACAGATAGATAGATAGATAGATAGAAAGATAGAGACAGACAGACAGACAGACAGACAGACAGACAGACAGACAGACAGCTTATGCTGGCATTACATTTTTTGAACATTTTTCTGCCTTAAGCGATAGAAAACCTTGCCAATAATTCTTAGCAATCACATCACTGCAATTCAATAAAAATTTGTGGTGTGGAGAGCCACACAGCCCATGCTTGGAGATCTGTTTCGTATTCTTCATTTCTTGCTCTCTTTTTTTTTTCTTTCCTATTTAGCGGCTGGAAACTCACTGGGTTTTTTTTTTTTTCTTGATTAGAAAGTGCAAAAAGATATGTTCTATTCCACTTTTCCTTCCGCCTGACACCATTATGTCTCGCTCACGTCCAAGATGTAATTTTAATTTAATTTAATTTTAATTTCAATTTCTCAAATTCTGCAGAGGAACGTTACATCGGGCCATTGTGGGAAATTAAAATGGAAGCTCTCTACCCTGCTACTTAATCAGTCTCATTGCAAACCACCAGGCTGAGAGTAAAGATGAGTGAAGTCCTTTTTGCATGAAATCCACCCCCCCCCAAAAAAAGATGAATCTAGGTACCAATCCAGTGCCAAGGTTGGACAAAATCAATTACCATCCTTTAATTATCCTTGTGAAAAAGTTGGTCCAAATAAATTGCAATTTCCTGTTGTTGCAGAAAAGGAATTTCTTGTCTTTCAGCATTCTGCAAAAGAGCAAATAATTTTATGGACCAAAAGAACAAGCAAATTAGTCGTATGTAAGGGAAAAATTTGATTTGTAAAGGGTCTGCCTGATGAGAAAATGTAAAGTATGTAAAAACATACTGCGAATGTTTTAAAAATGCTTAATCTGCCCAGCAAACCAATGGACTGCATTATTAATTCCCTATACAGTAAAAGCAATAAAAGCAACGAATAGATTTTGCTCATCTATAGCTCTGATGCAAGCATCTTGGGGAAACTGTGACAGGGAGGAAGGAAGGAAGGAAGGAAGGAAGGAAGGAAGGAAGGAAGGAAGGAAGGAAGGAAGGAAGGAAGGAAGGAAGGGCACTAGCAATAGCACTTGGACTTCTGTACCACCTCACAGTGCTTTGCAGCCTTCACATATATAGAAGGTTAATCACTTGCAGAAATAAACAACTTCTGGTAATAATAAAAAGAAGTCCAGAAGTAAACATGGGTGCCAATCTGCTCACCTGTCACCTTTGGTGGATCCCAAAATTTCACATCATGTCTTGGCTTTTGGGGAAGATGTGACATTCAGCATGCTAACTTTTGAATTGTGAGCCACCCAGAGATGTTTGCTGACACGGGCAGCTAAAACAATCAATCAAACAATCAAACACACACACACACACAACACAAACTCAGAAGAAATTCCACACACAAACACACACAAACTCCGAAGAAATTCCAGGAACAAACACAAACAAACTCAGAAGAAACTCCCATTGCGTTTAATGGTGCTTCCTGAGGCTTTTAGCCACATTTTTCTCTCTCTTCATGAGCATCAGTTCCTAAACCGGCCAGCTTATCTTTTCATAGGGCATTGCAAGTTTAAATATCCCATTAATCAGCTGATTAATCTACCGCAATAAAATAGTGCTTTTGTTGATTAATTGGCAGGGGAGTCTATTAATTGGTGAGGCTGCGATGGAACCGGAGGTTTGTTTATTTCCTGGAACTTTTCCTACCTAGTGAGTTAATGCAATCGGGAATTACTCCAGTGAGTAACAGTAAAGGAATATAATTGCAAATGACCCTTTTCTTTTTAATAAGGACCTGCAATGCCGCTAGTTATGTTCTTCTAGCCCATCTGAAGGTGGACATCAAGCCAATTCTTTTCCACCAGCGTGGTGAATTGAGAAGACGGATTGCCCAGGGGAAATTTTCTCAATCTTAGCCACTTTAAGACAAGAGGACTTCAACTCCCAGAAGTCCCCAGGCAGCCATGCTGGAGGTCGGGCATGAAAAATCAGGACCTTCCGTTAAGTTGCAGTTTGCAAGATTTATCACTTGTACACAAGAATCTGGTCAACTGAAGTTCAACACTAAAGTGGCACCAGAAAAGGGTCAAAGATTCCAAAAGGGGTTGGACGTAGAACCGTTTATGAGAATATAAGGACTCTAGGCTGATGACTTGCTTAACTCCTCCCTTCTCCTGGCTGCCGGCTGAAATTCTGGGAGTTGAAGTCACTCAAGACTGAGAAAAACTGGTCCTGAGGATGCAGTTGAAAAAGCCACGAGGATGAAACTTCAAGGGGACCGTCATTATGACATTCTGGTCACCCCTTGCGGTCACCCCAAATGATTGATTCTTATCCACAGCACGAAAAGGGTTGCTGGCTTGCTTACCAATTAGACAGCAATAGCAACAGTACTTAGACTTATATACCGCTTCACAGTGCTTTACAGCCCTCTCTAAGTGGTTTACAGAGTCAGCCTTTCACCCCCAACAATCTGGGTCTCCTCATTTTACTGACCTCGGAAGGAGGGAAGGCTGAGTCAACCTTGAGCCAGCCAGGATCAAACTACTGGCAGTCCGCAGGATTAGCCTGCAATATCGTGTTCTAACCACTGCGCCACCATAGCTCTTAATAGCAACAGCACTTAGACTTGTACACCGACTTCACAGTGCTTTCCAGCCCTCTCCAAGCAGTACACAGAATCAGCCTCCTGCCCTCAACAATCTGGGTGTCCCCATTTTAACAAGCTTGGGAGGATTGAGGCAACCTTGAGTCGGTCAGGATCGAACTCCTGGCAGTGGGCAGAGTTTGACTGCAGTGCTTCATTCTAACCCCTGTGCCCCCATGGCTCTTGATGGTGATGGTGAACCTAATACACGCACGACAAAGCTGACATGCCACACCGTTTTGGGTGAGACGCCGATGTTTACCCTGGCATTCACCAGCACCTAGGAACTAGTCTTGAAAGCGCAGACCATTTCCGCATGATTTCCTGAAATTCTGGAGGTCTGTGCTGAAGTGCTAGCTGCAACCTTTCCTTTTATGCCATTTGATTTGCGGGGTGGGTGGGGGAGGGGAATCAGAGAATAAAACCAATGGAGAGGCCTGGTGAACACGTCCCTGATGAGAACAAAACAGTGACTCACTTACCTGCTCTTTCAGCAGCCTTAAGCTCTTTTCTTTTAGCTATTTTGCAGCCCGGGAGAAAAATGGATGGGAGAATTCTGACAAGTGGGCTATTGTTAAGTACAGCTTTAAAAGGAGAATAAATTGGGGCACAGTGGCAGTTTAAGTCCCCGATTACAAAGATGCCAGACCGGCAGTGCAGCTTCCATCACGTTTGCAAGCTCTCAAAGAGGCCAGGTTGTTTTTCGGCTCTCAAGGATCTGCGTAAAAGATTTTTCTCTGCCTCTTTTTGAAGCACGGCGTCCACGTGATGATAATAATACGGCCGGTTGCAGACTCAGCCAGATGTTTAGGCTGGATTTGGCATTTTTGTCCACCCGATCAGTCTTTCCCAAGAGAGGCAGGTGGGGTTGTTGGTTGGTGTTGAAAGGCCTCATTGCAGGACGTAAGTCGTTCCAAGTAGTGCTGCCTGTTGCAATTGACCAATGGGGATTTTGTCAATGCCGATGGTCCTCCAAACGGTGCTCCAGTTGTTTTTGGCTTTCACCCAAGGAACCTGTCACTATTGGTGCTACCCTTGCTTTCTTTTGCCACAGTGTTTCTATTTCTATTTGTAGGTCTTTGTAGTTTGCTATCTTCTCCAATTCTTCTTCTTCCCTTCTACTGTTTCCAGGCACATCCACATCCACTATCCAGACTTTTTTTTTTT
>NW_020769420.1:2246041-2257771 GCF_900518735.1 Pseudonaja textilis | reverse complement strand
AAAAAAAAAAAAAACAGGAAGAAGGCGGAAAAATCCAGCAATGTTCCAGGATTCTCCTCACTCAGTTCATTCATTTCAAGCTGGCTGGATCTGAGCCTTATGGTAACAGATAACAGATAATCAGAGTTGGAAGGGACCTTGTAGGTCATCTAGTCCAACCCCCTGCCCAAGCAGGAGACCCTACACTATTTCTGACAGATGGCAGTCCAATCTCTTATTGAAAGTCTCAAGTGATGGTGCTCCCACAACTTCCAAGGGCAGCTTCTGTTTCATTGGTTGATTGTTCTCACTGTCAGAAAGTTTCTCCTTATTTCCAGGTTGAATCTCTCCTTGTTCAGTTTCCATCCATTATTCCTTCTCTGGCCTTCAAGTGCCTTGGAAAATAGCTTGATCCCCTCCTCCTCTCTGGGGCAGCCCCTCAAATATTGGAACACTACTATCATGTCTCCCCTGGTCCTTCTTTTCACTAGAGTAGCCAAATTCAATTCCTGTAACTGTTCTTCGTATGTTTTAGTCTCCAGTCCCCTAATCATCCTGGTTGCTCTTCTCTGTACTTTTTCTAGAGCCTTAACATCTTTTTTATATTGTGGTGACCAAAACTGGATGCAGTACTCTAGGTGTGGCCTTACTAAGGCTTTATAGAGTGGTATTAGTACCTCCCTTGATCTCAATTGTATCCCTCTGTTAATGCAACTTAGGATTGCATTGGCTTTTTTGGCTGCTGCTGCACACGGTTGGCTCCTGTTTAGCTGGTTGTCCACTAAGACTCCAAGATCCGTCTCCCAGTTCCTGCTATTGAGCCTGGTTTCACCCAGTCCATATGTGTCCTTTTGGTTTTTCTTGCCTAAGTGTAGGACTTTAGTTTTCTCTACATTGAATTCTCTACATGGTCTAGTGGTTAAGGCACCAGGCTAGAAACTAGGAGCCTGTGAGTTCTAGTTCCGCCTTAGGCGTGATAGCCAGGTGGATGACTTTGACCCAAATGGCCCAACCCCCAGGAGACAATGAGTTCTAGTTCCGCCTTAGGCATGAAAGCTGGGTGAGCGGTCCAATCACCAGGAGATGGTGAATGCTAGTCTCATCTTAGCCATGAAAGCTGGATAGGTAATTTTGCACCAATCACCAGGTGATGATGAGTTCTAGTTCTGCATGAAACCTGGGTGGGTGATTTTGGACCCATCTCCAGGAGATGGTGAATTCTAGTCTCACCTTAGCCATGAAAGTGACGGGGCCAATCATCAGGAGTTGGTGAGTTTTAATCCCACTTTAGCCATGAAACCCACCTGGGTGACTTTGGGCCAAAAACCAGGAGTAAGTGAGTTCTAGTACTGCCTTAGCTATGAAAGCTAGCGGGGTGACTTCGAGTTAGTCCCTCTCTCTCACCACAACCCATCTCACGGAGTTGGGGAAAATAGGAAGAGTATTTTATGTCTTCTCTGCCTTCAGTTATTTATAAAACTAATGATGGTGGGATATAAATTAATTAAATAAACCCATTTGCTTCTCTCTACATCCCTCTCTCCCATAGTTTCTGGAAACTCTCTTAGTCTTCCCAAGGAATGTCACAATTAATTTGTAGATAGGGTCTCTTGTGACTTTTATTTTTCTTGTATACAACAAGGTCTCTGGGGGTTGCGCAGTCTACATCATTTTCTTCCTTATGGAAGGAAGATCAACCTTGGAAAAGAAAGCTGGAGTCTACGAAATGGGGTTTAAAAATGGAAGGAAACATCCGTTTGGTTCACCATGGACTCATAACTCAGGCTGAATTACCAAACATGGAATTGCAGTGAATTTCGAATCGCACAAACGGAGCTTTTGTCATCGTTCACAAGTTTGCGGTCTTACCAATTTACCGGGGCAATTTGTCAACAATTATGTGCGTGTTTAGAAAAGCGTCGGTGAACAATTCATGTTACTCTACTGGAAACAGTCTCGGTGATGCATTCTCTTTGAGAAAACTGTTCACAGGGAATATGTAATACATTTAGAAACGTGTTTGTAAAAGAGGGAACAAAGCATTCCCAAATTAGAGCGGGAGGTTTTGTTTGTTGGTAAAAAAAAAAAAAAAACATCACCACCACCACAAAAATATTCGGATTGTAGATACTTGCAAAAATGAGAATCTAAGCAAAACGCCACAAAGTGAAAGGGAAAATTGACAAGGGTCGTGCATCATTATAACTGCAGCATTTCCTTCTAATTCCTCCACCAGCTAACACAATCCTGGATTGCATGGACAGAGACAGAGAATCAAAATCACCTGAAGTACTATTCTGATTATATTTATAAGACCGTAGTAACGCCACGCCTGGAATCCTGCAACCAGTTTTGGTCACCGTATTACACAAAAGATGTTGAGGCTTTGAAAAAAGTTCAGAGAAGAGCAACTAAGGCCTGGAGACAAAACCATATGAAGAAAAGGCTGCAGGTTTTGGGTCTGGTCTAAAGAAAAGAAGAATTAGGGATGACATGATAGCACTCTTTCAGTATTTGACGGGCTGCTGCAAAGGGGTCAAATTATTCTCCAAAGCACCGGAGGGTAGGACAAGAAACAATGGATGGAAACTAATCAAGGAGAGAAGCAACCTGGAATTAAGGAGAAACTTCCTAACAGCGGGGACAATTAACCAGTGAAACAGCTTGCCACCAGAAGTTGTGTTTCATCACTGGAGATTTTCAAGAAGAGACTGGAGAGTCCCTTGTCTGAAATGGTATAAGTTCTCCTGCTTGAGCAGGAGGCTGGACTAGAAGACCTCCAAGGACCTTTCCAACTCTACTCTACTCTACTCTACTCTACTCTACTCTACTCTACTCTACTCTACTCTACCCTATTCTCTACTCTACTCGACTCTACTCGACTCGACTCTACCCTATCCTATCCTATCCTTTCCCCTATCCCTATCCCTAATTCTATTCTATTCTATTCTATTCTATTCTGTTCTATTCTATTCTATTCTATTCTATTCTATTCTACTCTACTCTACTCTACTCTACTCTACTTTACCCTACCTTACCCTACCCTATCCTATCCTATTCCCTATCCCTTATTCTATTCTACTCTACTCTACTCTTCTATTCTTCTGTTCTGTTCTGTTCTATTCTATTCTAAATTTTGGAGATCATGAGTGGTTAGTTGGCCATGGTGAGTTGGCCATGTCAAGTTGGCTCATTCTTTTCCAGAGAGCTCCTTTCTTCAGAGGTTTCTGAAATAACCACGGAGAATGCAAGAAGAAAGATCTCTGTAAAAACCCAACTGGCTGTAAATATTTGGAACTATTTTAAAAAGGATTTTAAAAAGCTAGAAGAGACCTCTTATTTGGGGGGAAAGGTTTTGGCTTGAGGCTGTGCCTTGGATTCTTCCAGCAGCCCCCACCCATTCCTCGTCCCCCAAATTAATGTGAGAAATTATTTAAGATCCCGAGGCGCGTGTCATTCTGATACATGAGGAAGAAATAAGCTTTAGGGAGTCATATTATGACACCAATTTTCAACTGTTCATTAAATGGAGATGAAAAAAAGAGTCCCTGAACAAGGTCACTCATATTTTATTTCATTTTACTTAAAGCTGTCTGGAGGCAGAGAGATTTGTTACGAATTGGTTGGGAAACAAAGGGCAGGAGAATTAACTCATCCCTGATCTGCCCTCACTTCCTCCCTAATTCCTACATATATTCCTCTATAACAGAGCCACCGGGCTAAGTAGAACAGAACAGAATAACAGAGTTGGAAGGGACCTTGGAGGTCTTCTAGTCCATCCCCCTGCTGAGGCAGGAAACCCTATACCATTGCAGATAAATGGCTGTCCAATCTTTCCTTAAAAACCTCCTGAGCTGGAGCAACTACAGCTTCTGGAGGCAAGCTGTTCCACTGATTAATTGTTCTGACTGTCAGCGAATTTCTCCTTAATTCCAGGTTGCTTCTCTCCTTGATTAGTTTCCACCTGTTGCTTCTTGTCCTGCCTTCAGGTGCTTTGGAGAAGAGCTTGACTCCCTCTTCTTTGGGGCAGCCCCTCAAATATTGGAAGACTGCTATCCTGTTGCCCCTAGTCCTTCTTTTCGTCAAATTAGACATACCCAGTTCCTGCAACCGTTCTTTGCATGTTTTAGCCTCCAGTCTCCTCATCATCTTTGCTGCTCTTTTCTAACCTCTTTCCAGAGTTCTCAACATCTTTGCTATCATATGGTGACCAAAGCTGGATGCGGTATTCGAAGTGTGGTCTTACTAAGGCTTTATACAGCTGTACTAATACTTCACGTGATCTTGAAGTCTTAGTACTGGAACAGAAGTTGCCTTCAGAAGTTGTGGGACCCAGCAGGACAGACACAGACTTCAGTGAGTAATTAGGACTGCAGAAAAAAACAATGGCTACCAACCTGCCTTCCATGGAGGACGTGTATACTGCACGAGTCAAAAAGAGGGCTGTGAAAATATCTACAGACCCCTCACATCCCGGACATAAACTGTTTCAACTCCTTCCCTCAAAACGATGCTATAGAGCCCTGCACACCAGAACAACTAGACACAAGGACGATTTTTTCCCAAATGCCATCACTCTGCTAAACAAATAATTCCCTCCACACTGTCCAACTATTTACAAAGTCTGCACTACTGTTGCTATAAATCTTCTCATCACTCCTTATCGCCCATCCCCTCCCACTTGGGACTGTATGACTGTATCTTTGTCGCTTGTATCCTAACGATTGAAATTGACTGTTTCCTAGTATGATTTGATGGCTTATTTGTACCCCATGACTATCATTAAGTGTAGTACCTGATGATTTTTGACAAATGTATCTTTTCTTTTATGTACACTGAGAGCATTTGTACCAAGACAAATTCCTTGTGTGCCCAATCACACCTGGCCAATAAATAATTCTATCTATCTATCTATCTATCTATCTATCTATCTATCTATCTATCTATCTATCAATCATCCATCCATCCATCCATCTATCTTATCACTAAAGCAGGAAGCCATTCATAAAACCCATTCAGCTGCCATCCAGATGACTGGATGAAAACCATAGGCAATGCAGGTGCTTCTTGACGTACAACCAAAATTGCAATACAGGTGGATCTCTGCTTATGACTGTAATAAAGTCCAACCTTCCCAAGGCTAAGCCATGGTTCAGTCAGTTTTTGTCCCCGTTTTATGACCCTTTGCTTGCTACGGCTGCTAAGTCAATCACTGCCGTCGATAAGTTAGTAACCTGATTGTTAAGTGAATCTGGATTTTCCCCATGGATTTGGCTGGTCAGGTGGTCTCAAAAGGGGAACCGGGTGACACCCAGCATGCTGCAGCCATCAAAAATATGAGACAGTTGCCAAGCTTCCAAATTTTGACCATGTGACCATGGGGATGGAGGCTGCAGTAGTCAGAAGTGTGAAAAAAACAACGCTCTTAAATCACTTTTAGTGAAAATTAACTTAACTGTATTGCTTAGCAACAGAAATTCGGGATTCCAATGGGGTCATAAATCAAGGATTATCCATACCCGTGTTTCTGGCAATCTTCTAGCTTCTTCAACCCTTTTTGAAGTTGGTACCTCAGATGGACCATTCCTTTCTCTGGCTATGCAGAACTTTCTCCTCTTTGGGCTTCTGAACGTTTGATGGGCCCTTCCACCCAAAATCAGCTCACATTTCCTTGCAGTCAAAGGAAATCAATTTGATGACGAGGCCTTCGCAAAATGCTTGCTCTTCCCTAAATGTTGCTGCTGGATTATATTCCATCAGATTCCCTTCATCTATTAACTTCACAGTGCTAATTTTAACGAGCCACCCATTAAAGCTTCCTTGGCAATAGATGGACGCGATCACCCACGGTGCTTAATTGCTCGTAAAACCATCTTGCTAAAGTTCTCCCTCTCGGATATATGCAAATCCGGGAGCTGAAATGAGACGTGTCCATCCAACGTGTGTGCTCCTTCGTCTTACCTGGGAACAGAGCTTGGGTTTAGTGGCTGGCAGAAGAGGCGGAGGGTCACCTTTTTTTTCTCCAAAGCACCTGAAGGCAGGAGAAGAAGCAACGGATGGAAACTCACCAAGGAGAGAAGCAACCTAGAACCAAGGAGAAATTTTCCTGACAGTGCGAAAAATTAAGAAGTTGCAGGTGCTCTCCATCACTAGAAGTTTTTAAGAAGAGATTGGACAATCATTTGTCTGAAACGGGATAGGGTCTCCTACTTAAGAAGGGGTTGGACTAGAAGACCTCAAAGGTCCCTTCCAACTCTGTTATTCTGTACTTCTGCTTCTCTCTCAATTGCAAGCTACCGAAAAAATAATTTAATTACAGTTACAATATAATACACACCAAATTCCAGCCTCTGGACTTGCCTTGATAACCGTGCCATGGGCTTTTCTTTTTCCATTTCAATTGATCAAACTCTTCACTGACTTACAATATGTGTTCTTTTTCATTTTCCATTGGTCTTTCAAAATACTTTTTTCGAACAATTCTTCCCCCAATTATGATAGATGAAGGAACAATATATTATTCAAAGACCCCAGGCTAGAACTCAGGAGTTTGATTATAATTTTATTTTGCCTGACACTTTTTGTACTCTTCATGATTTATTTTGTGATGTATCCCAGAAGAATATACAAAGGCACACTGCAAGTTCTATCTCAATGCATGCTTATTTAATGTTACCCAATACAGCGATGAACTGGTAAGTTCATTTAACAATAAAGAGAATTAAGTATATAAAGTAACATATTGAGCCCAAATGATCTAATTAGTCCTTCAGAAGAAGAATCTTGGGATCCAAAAAACAGAGTTTAAATCTTTGATCCATTATGTAATTGATGGACAATGAATATTTCCCACCCGCTATCACTTTGCAATAATGAACACATGTAGAAGAATCTGTTCCTGCAACCCACCGTTTAGTTTTCAAACTGCCAGAATATAATTCAGAAGAACTGACACGCCTGCGGGGAAGGAAAAAAAAAAAGAGAGAGCGTCTTCTAAAGTAAAATTAATAAGAGAAATAATGTGCGAGTTGCGTGGACAAATGCTGCGTTTGAAGCCCTGCGATTGTTGTAAAATCAAACAAGCAAATAAACCCGTATAGATGGAGGTTACAACTTCACCTCCTTTTAAAACAATGGATATCCCCATGATGTAATCGCTCTGGAATTATGTGTCTTTTAAGGTTGTGCTGGTGGGACGTGGTGGGTCAGTAGCTAAGACGCTGAGCTTGTCGATCAGAAAAGGTCGGCAGTTTGGTGGTTCGAATCCCTGGCGCTGCTTAACGGAGTGAGCTTCCGTTACTGGTCCCAGCTTCTGCCAGCCTAGCAGTTTGAAAGCATGTAAAAAAAAAAAAATTGCAAGTAGAAAAATAGGGACCACTTTGGTGGGAAGGTAACGGCATTCCATGCACCTTCGGTGTTTAGTCCTGCCAGCCGCATGTCCACGGAGACGTCTTCTGACAGCGCTGGCTCTTCAGCTGTGTCACGGAGATGAGTACCGCCCCCTAGAGCCAGAAATGGCTAGCATGTATGTGCAAGGGGAACCTTTAACTTTACCTTTAAGGTTGTGCTAAAATTTGCACTGGGGTTGTTCAGAAGTTTGTTTTTCCCCATTTTCCATCTTTCTGCCTTTGACTGTACTTTGGCTTTGATTTTTGGTAAGAAGTGACCAATGCAAGAGAGACATTTGCCTCATCCACCAAGTTGTTTCATTTATAGAATCACCTAGTGGCCTACTTTCCATGACTCCCGCTATTGTTTTATACATGCAAGAGTTAGTAAGTAATCTTTATTCAGTCAAGGGCCAGCAGAAACCATTCAGTAGAAGAGGGTTCCTAAAATCAAAAGGATAGATAGATAGCTTCTTGGCCTTTGAGCTAAGACTAGGGGATTTAAACAGATTTAATCTGGATTAATTGAAGATTTTTTTTGGGGGGGGGGGAACTCCTCATGTGAATTAGCCACAGCATTATTTTCCCCGCTTCTGCAAAAACATAAATAGATAAATAGATGGAATGTTAAGCTCTCGCCTGTAACTTCCTTGCTTTTCCTTGCTTTTCGTCCTGTTTTTTCTAGTTAAGTGATGTTGATGTTTGCTAATGTTTAATAAATAAGCATCATCTACTAAGTTGCCCGCCAGAGTAACGCTCTCGCTCTAATCGGAAGATCAGGATCGACTGTGAGTGCGGTGTACAGAGGGCAGATCTACAGGGAATTCATCCATTGTCGGGCTTTTTTTTTTTTCAACAACAAAAGCGGAATCGGTTGCCGTGCCATTGCGGTAAAATTTGCAATTCGTTTGTCGTTTTCTGCTCCAAGCTTTCCACGTCTTTTAAAAAAAAAAAGGCCCTGGGGAGGATTTGCATCTTACTTTGGGTCCTTCTCTGGGGATTGAATGAGAATATAGGAACCAGCAGGATTCAAATTGCCAGAGATGTTAAGATGACTTCGCACCCCCTGCGTGAGATGCCTGGTTGTGCAAATAAGTGCAACGATAGCTCACTTTGCCCAGGAGAATTTCAACCCATTCCTTCCCCTCCTCCTCCTCCTCCTCTTCTAAAGCAAATTTCTTTTCATTCATCTGCGAACTGGAGAGGAGGGAAAGGAGAGAGCCCTTCCTAAGCCCCCCCACTGATTTGTTTTTATTTGTTAAATTCTTTGGGGGTTTCTTTGAAAAGGGCTTTCATCTCTCTCTCTCTTTCTCTTTATCTCTATCTGTCCATATTTAGTTCCTTATCTCTATCTATCTATCTATCTATCTATCTATCTTTTATCTATCTATCCATCTCTATCCATCATAGAGTGTCTGTCTATCTATCTATCTATCTATCTATCTATCTATCTATCTATCTATCTATCTATCTATCTATCTATCTATCATCTCTATCCATCTCTATCCACCATCTATATTTCTCTCTCTCTCTCCTCTCTCTCTTCTCCCCTCTGTTTCTATCAATTTCTCTCATTTCTCTTTATCTCTTCTCTCTCTATCATTAGAGAGATGATCTCCCTCCGCTCTCTCGCTCTCTCTCATCATTCTTTATCTCCTGCATCCTCTCTCATCTCTCTTTCCCTCCCTCTCTTTCTCCCCCCACCATCTCATCAATTTTTATCTCCCCCCTTTCTCTCCTCTCTCTCTCCTCTCTCTCTCTTTGGTCTCTCTCTCCTTTCTCTCTGATCTTTCTCTCTCTCTCTCTCATATCTCTTTTTCTCTCCTCTCTCTCTCTCTCTCTCCTCTCTCTTCTTTCTCTCTGGTCTTTCTCTCTCTCTCTCTCTCTCTCTCTCTCTCTCTCATATCTCTTTTTCTCTCCTCTCTCGCTCTCTCTCCTTTCTCTTCTTTCTCTCAGGCCTTTCTTTCTCTCTCTCTCTCTCTCTCTAGTCTCTCTCTCTCTCTCTCTCTCTCTCTCTCTCATCTCTCATTATCTCCTTTCTCTTTCTCTCTCCCACCTCTCTCTCTCTGTGTAAAAGAGAAAATGCAGAACTCGTTTTGATATATTCTCATTTTAGCATCCTTGCTTTAAAGCTGTAACATGGAATCCAGCACTGAGTAGAGAGGGTAACCCTGGATGATACACAGTTATGCGCTCTCCAGCAGGCACCCTCTGACGCAAGGCGTTGCTGAACATTCCCATAGAGTTCTGAGCAAATCCTTTGCAAGGCATCAGGTTGGGAATTGGGATTAATTGCTGTTGAGCTGAAACGAAGGAATGGGTGATGGTTGTCAGAGAGTGGCTATTTGCAAAAATGCTGCGATCAAAGCCAGTACGTGGCTCAGATTCACAGGGCAAAAATTCCATATCCCAGTGCAACAGTTTGACCTTGAAAACGGAGTCGTCCAATATTTGAGGGGCTGTCCCGGAAAAGAGGGGAGTCAAAGCTATTCTCCAAAGCACCTGAGGGCAGGAGAAGAAGCAGTAAGGATGGAAACTAATCAAGGAGAGAAGCAACTTAGAATTCAGGAGAAATTTCCTGACCGTGAGAACACTTAATCGACCTCTGCAAGTTGTGGCTGCTCCATCACCGGAGGCTTTTAAGAAGAGATTGAACTGCTATATATCTGGAATGGTATAGAGTCTCCTGCTTAAGCAGTGGGTTGGACTAGAAGATCTTCAAGATCCCTTCCAAGTCTGTTATTCTGTTATTTATATTTCCAACAGTATATAGGCACCTGCCATGGCTAGTTCGGATCCTGTTGAGCGCCGTCCAGATTTTCCTGGGTTAGATCAAAGCCGGAAGGGGGGCCATTATACTGGATTGACACTAAATTAAACAGACCTGGGTTAGAAGCTGCCCAATCCTGGCTCCGTGCAATCTCAGTGTCACAGCCACAGACTTCTGGCTTGCTGAGTTTTCCTTCGTCTCTTTTTCTCTGCAGAGATCCGTGAAGCCTTCAAAGTCTTTGACCGAGATGGCAACGGCTTTATCTCCAAGCAAGAGCTTGGGACCGCCATGAGATCTCTCGGCTACATGCCCAATGAGGTGGAATTGGAAGTCATCATCCAGAGGCTGGATATGGACGGTAAGGTTGTCTGGAGATGGTAGGGGAGGCGAGGAGGGCCGTCCTTTTCTTATCTCATCGACCTTCTTCATCTCCAATACTTCTTCATTCTCTAGTTTCGGGCTGACTCTGGTGGCTGGGATTGTTGGAAGTCATAGTCCTACATATTTAGATGGTGGTGTGAAGAAACCTCCATTTCCTTCTTTCCTTCCTTCTTTCCTTCCTTCCTGTCATGGTGGTGCAATGGTTAGAATGCAGTACCGCAGGCTGACTCTGCCCACTGCCAGGAGTTCAATCCTGACCTGCTCAAGGTTGACTTCCATTCTTCTGAGGTCGGTAAAATGAGGACCAGGATTGTTGGGAGCAAGATGCTGCCATTGTAAATCCCTCCCTCCCTCCCTTCTTTCTTTCTTTCTTTCTTTCTTTCTTTCTTTCTTTCTTTCTTTCTTTCTTTCTTTCTTTCTTTCTTTCTTTCTTTCTTTCTTTCTTTCTTTCCTTCCTTCCTTCCTTCCTTCCTTCCTTCCTTTCTTTCTTTCTTTCTTTCTTTCTTTCCCATGGATATTGCAACCACCACGAATACATGCCAGTGGCCAAGCACCCAAATTTTGATCACATGACCCTGAGGATGCTGTGATAGTCATAAGAGCAAGGAGCGGTTGTCAGTCCTTTTCTTTCCAGAGCTGTTGTGACTCTGAATGGTCTCTAAATGAATTGTCATAAGACCAGGACTGCCCATCTCCTCTTTCACAAACAAGTGATTCGTCAACTGGACGCTTCCTTCAGATCACCTATCATTGCTCCTCTCGTTTCTAGGCGATGGGCAAGTGGACTTTGAAGAGTTTGTGACGTTACTTGGACCCAAACTCTCCACATCTGGCATCCCCGAGAAATTTCATGGTGCTGATTTTGACACCGTGTTCTGGAAGGTAAGGAGGGACCCCATTCCAGATCTCTGTGACCATCTTCTTAATTTCCTTGCAGATGTTGTACTCTAGATATATTTGATTTTTTTCTTTGCATTTTTCCTGGAGGTAGATGGAGAGTCTCAATCATCCGGGTTGTGGTTGTCCCAAAAGTGTTTTTTTTTCTCCTCCCAAAAAAGCAATGGGATTTTTTTGGTGTTTTCTTTGGTGTTTTCATTTCTCATCTAAGAACATTTTGTTCAATAATTAGGAGGAAATAGAGGACTGAAGATGTTGGGTTCTTGAGGTTCTCTGAGTTTGAAATACCATGAACCCATCCACTCCATATCTAGA
>NW_020769420.1:2208855-2236064 GCF_900518735.1 Pseudonaja textilis | reverse complement strand
GAATAGAATTCAGAATAGAATAGAATAAGAGCAGAATAGAATAGAATAGAATTCAGAATAGAATAGAATAAGAGCAGAATAGAATAGAACAGAACAGAATAGAATTCAGAATAGAATAGAATAGAATAGAATTCAGAATAGAATAGAAATTTAGAATGGAATGGAAATGGAAATAGGAGCTAGAAGGGACCCTGGAGGTCCTCTAGTCCAGCCCCCTTGTCAAGCAGGAGAGCCTATTCCTCCTCAGGCAAGCGATTGTCCAGTCTCTTCTTAAAAACTTCCAGGGATGGAGCGCCCACGGTTTATGAAAGCAATAGTTCGGTTTTATCCCTTACGCTACTTGGGGGAACCTGAACAGGTTGAGAGTTAAGAATGCCTCTGTGTATAAGACCAATAAGGGGCAAGTGAAGTCTCTTAGCGGATAATGTTGTGTGAATGTAGAGAGAAACGCCAAGCCCGGCCCTCCTGCTGGTTATGTCGGTTACTACCAGAAACATGACTTCTTTTCAGGCCAACGACAAAGCCAAGAAGATGGTTTTGTTCTGGCAATTTAAAAGTTTGATCTAGACATGGAAGAAGAAGGAAAAAGATTGCCATTGTTGTCTTGCTAGAGACTTTTTCTTGCCTTGGCAATCCTGGTCTGTTGCAATCTTGGTCTGTTGCAGCATCTCCCTCCCAGCTGCTCCCTGCCTACACTTGGAGAATAAGAGCAAGATAGCCAGTGCATCTTGGACTGGTAAAGAGTCCAGACTAGCACCCCCGAAATCTGTCCCTAAGCGGGGACTAGAACTCTCCATCTCCTGGTGATTGGCCCAAAGTCACCCAGGTGGCTTTCATGCCTAAGGCGGGACTAGAACTCCCCGTCTCCTGGTGATTGGCCCAAAGTCACCCAATTGGCTCCGTCTCCTGGAGCGAGAGAGACTTTCAGCTCCATGCAAGGAAAGCAGCAGAAGCCGCAGAAGTCTTTCTTTCTCTCCCCCCAAACTCCGCCAGAAATG
Organism: Pseudonaja textilis; assembly: GCF_900518735.1. The sequence goes on along the minus strand of NW_020769420.1, from coordinate 2,235,066 downwards.
AGTCTTTGCCGGCGCAGCCTCTTGGAGCTGGAGGCCTTGCAGGGCCCAAAAGACTCGTTTCTGGTGGCGTTTGGGGGAGAGAAAGAAAGACTTTTGCTGCTTTCCTTGCGTGCAGCCAAAAGCGGAAGAAGGAAGAAGCGGAAAGCAGCATCCCGATGACAAAGCAAAGCAAAGCAAAACAGACAAGTGAATGGCTACAGGGAGGCAGTTTGAGGGTAAAGGCTCACCTTTTTTCCATGTTTTTCTTGGGAGAAATTCTATACATGCTTCCTAGTGGGCTAAGGATTAGGAGGGGGAAAGATACCCCCAATGTCTCCGTCTTAATGACTGCCACGGTTTTATCGATTCCTGTTCTAGCAACATAACACACTGTTCCCTGGGCGGCCTTGTGACACAGAGCCATAAAAATTAAAATGCAACCATCAATCAGGAGGGAGGAATAAAAAAATAAATCACGCAGCATATAAATTGTAGCGGCAGGCAGTAAAACCAAGCCACCGAAGCCAACCTTCTTGGCCCAGAGCAGAAATATAAAAGCAATGGGAAACGAAAGAGGGGAAGAAAGAAGTTTAGCTGCTTAAAAACTAGAAGAGGTTTGAAGAGTACAGATAAGAAACAGTCAATCCAGGATTAAGGCCACTCGGGATGTAAGATTGAAAGCAAGCTCCTTCCCAATGATTTCTGATATTGAGTGGTTCGGGATTTTCAATATCTATTTAACGCGCTGCGTAAAATATTAACCGTTAGTTCGATCCCCGTGCTTTGCTACGAAACTATGTGGTCGGGCTTAGTTTGGGGGGGAGGAAAATAAGGGGAGAAAATTCTGCCTCTGCCTACCAGCATCCATCGGTGTTCATCTGGCTAGCGTCCAGTCAGTGTGTGAGAGAGTTGAGGGCTGTTTGGAAAATGAAAGAGTATTTGCTGTGTGAGTAATCAAGGAGAGAAGCAACCTGGAATTTAAAGGAGAAGTTTGCTGACAGTTGAGAACAATTAACCGGTGGGACTGCTTGCCACTAGAAGTTGTGGGTGCTCCATCACTGGAGGTTTTCAAGGAGAGATTGGGCAGCCATTTCCCTGGAATGCTTGAGCAGGCGGGGTTGGAGTAGGAGACCCCTTTCCAAGTCTGTTATTCTGTAACCTGTTTCTCACGTCACCCTTCTCTTACCTTGTACCTGCATGTTCAGCTTCTCGAGATCCACCCCCGTCATGTGAGAAAATCTGCAGTTGGAGCCAAAATCACAGTGGCCTGTAAGGAAGAGATCAAGCATTCATTCATTAATCAAGAGCCTCGGGGGCGCAGTGGTCAGAGTGCGGTACTGCAGGCTACTTCTGCCGGCTGCTGGCTGCCTGTAATTTGTCAGGTCGAATCTCACCAGGCTCAAGGTTGACTCAACCTTCCCTCCTCCCGAGGTGGGTAAAACGAGGACCCAGATTGTTGGGGGCAAGAGGCTGACTCTATAAACTGCTTAGAGAGGGCCGTAAAGCACTATATAAGTCAAAGTGCTGTTGCTATTGCTATTAATCTACTGGGAGATTACCCAGAGAGTGAAAAAAAAACCAAGCCATTATTATAAACAAGCCAGGATGGATAAATTCTCACGACCTTGCCAGGAATCAAAACATTCAACTGTTAACATGACATTAGCTTGTCCTGCATATCCCAAAGTTGCTTTTTTCCACCCCCACAAGAGGCAGCTGGATTTCCTTGTTTTTCCTTTGAAGACGTTTCGCTTCTCCCCCAAGGAGCTTCTTCGGCTCTGACTGGACGGTGAGGAAGGGAAGGATTGATGCTCCTTGCAGACAGCTGGTCATTTGCATCCTTTGAGAGGGTCGTTGAGACCACTTGGAGGTTTAATCTATGTCCTCGGAGACTGGGAATGTCCACAGACACTTGTCTGGCGTACCTGTTTGCAAAAATTTCCGACAGGGTTTCTTTGTCTGTTCCTCTTGTAAGATGGTTGCAGCATCTGTAAAGAAAGAAAAATAAAATCACCAACAGAAGGAGGAGGAAGAGCTGGATTGTATTTTAAAAAGAGAACGGCTGTGATTCCAACAACAGATTCCTTTGGTTTGCAAGCTGCCGCGCTGCACCCGCTTTCTCCCTTTCTGTTGGCAACTCTACAAAAGACCATAGAAATATTTTACGAGTTGACATTGGTGTCTGAAAGATATCGGCCTGGCCCCTCTCCAAGACTGATAAAGGTTTGTAATTGGGAACTATCGTGAAAGGCTGTTGGCCAGGACTTTGCTGGAGAGGAAATCCATTGTAAATCAAATAAAAGGGGTTGAGGACTCAACTTCGTGCTTTTGGGGGGAAAACCTAGGTCAGAGCACTTACCTCGAAAGAGATCGTACCAGACTTTCTTGGATCTTAAATGCTGCACCCCATTCAAGTGCTTTTTCCTGTTGTGAAGATTGTCCTGGAACGTTCGGTCACAGTAATCGCAAAAGTACCGCTTCCCCATTCTGAATCTGCTAAAAAAACCAAAAAAAAATCCCTTGGGAAAAGTGTGTTTTTCAACCTCAGCAGCTTTTAAGATGCGTGTGGACTTCGATTCCCAGAAGTCAACATTTTAAATTCTCTTTTTTCCCCCGCTCATTTCCTATCTTTTTTTTCCTTCTTCTTGTACACTTTTATTTTAAAATTCTGATAGAAATGTGTTTTTTTTATAAAAAAAACTACACAAATACACACAACATTTGGCTTTGGCTGCCTAAGCTCGGAAATCATTAGCTAACACAAGGGCGATTGTGTTCCAATTTGCTGGGCTTCGATTGTAAATGGCAAATTTGGGATTTGACATGTAGGAACGCTGCTCCTAATTGAACTGCAGTGGTGCCCGCGGTTTGCAGAGAAGGGTTTCTCCTAACCACCTGCAGGGCTGAAAATTGAATCTGGAACTTCCTGCAGGCAAAACCAGAAGTTACAACTCTTTATCAGGATGACATTTTAACATCTATTCCTCTGAAAGAAAGCCCTGTTTTGCTTTCTGAGCATTTATGTGTAGGTTAGCTGAGATGCAAAACAAGTACAGCACATAGATTTGAATTATCATCATTGTTCTAATTGCGTGGAGAATTTATTGTGTGTATTACAGCAGGCTAGTTTTCAATTTCATGGATAAATAAATAAAATGGTGCATTTCGGTGCAGCATAGAATTGTACGTTCAGCCCTGGCGCTGCTTCTATTTAATAACGGCACCAAAGTGGGACTTGCAGAAATTAATACATATCGGGTGTAAACAACCAGATCTGCAGGTCAAGAGTTAAATTAGCTATTTTATTGTTCATACCTATAGTACAGGAATCTTCTCAGGCTGACAGTTTGCTCCTGGGCCAGTCTAGCTGAGCCCCAGGGAGTAGTCAAAGAAGGAATTAGCCTGGAATCTCTACGTAAGCATCGGAGGGAAACAAGCAACCTACAAGAAATTGCCAAAGAAGCCAAGAGCAAACAGCCCAACCAAAGAATCTCTAAGACCAACCTGCAACAACACTGACAGGCAAGCCACTAGACTATGATGTAAATGGAGAGCAAACCCCACTCCTTACTTACACTGATGATGTTACCTAGTTGGGTCATGAGACGTCTGCAATAAAACCAGCAAGCTCAGAGAGTACCAAGGACCCCACAGTCCTCCTAAGTAGGACTGATGATGTTACCTAGCTGGATTATGAAAGGTCTGCAAGAAAACAACCCAGCTAAAAGAGCACCAAGAACCCAACAACCCTCCTTCTCCTCCTTCCCTTTCCTCCTCCTCCCCGCCAACCCCACTCCCTTCTAGCACTGATGGTGTTACCTAGCTGGGTCATGAGACGTCTGCAAAAAACAACAACAACCCAGCTCAGAGAGCACCCAGCACCCTTCATTTCAACCCTGAGCTACAAATATTATCCTTTATTAATGATGGGAACTGTAGTACCTACCCTACCTCCCCAGGACCCTGGATAACACACCAAGCGGGGTCCCTACTCAACCTCTCGCTCTGCGGTCCGGATGTCAGAATTGTCAGGATTCAAATCTCATTACTCCCAGAGGCCTCCACGGTCGGGCTTCGAGCCAACGAACGGCAGGGCATCTTGGGAAACGTGGTTCTGTTTCCCTTAAGGAAGAGCGCGCCCCCTGGGGGCACCGGACTTCAAAGCCCAGAATTCAACGCGGCGCATTTTTTTTTTTTTAAATGCGGACGTTCCGGTCGCCTGCGTTCCCGAAGGTAGCGGTGCGCCTGCGCAGTAGCTTCAAGCGTCCAAGATGGCGTTCGCGCAGCAGCTGTACAATGCGGTGTTCCGCCGGACGTCCACGTTGGTTTTGACGGTCGTGGTGGGCGCCGTGATTTTCGAGCGGGGCTTCAACCAGGCCACGGAGGCGATTTTCTGCCGTCTCAACGAGGGGGTAAGTCAGCCAGGGTGGGCGCGCAGGCCCCAGCCGGGGACTTGCGTGAAAGGCGGCCGGAGTCAATTGAAGGTCAGGCGGGCTGGCCTCCAACTCGAGGCCGCGGCTTCGGCCTATCGCGCTGCTTCTAGGTATCGGGCAGTGCACCTTTTGTGAAAGCAGGTGCTTCGCTGCCGCCTGCTTTTCTGGGGTGCCAGTTGTGCGCTTTCGGCTCCAGGTCTTCTGCAGCCTCATTGCAGACCTGCCGAAGCTGGGTGCCTTGGGGGTGAAACGGGGCATCGCGTCTGCAAAAGAAACGAAACCCAGAGAGCACCAAGGACCCCACAGCCCTCTTCCTCTTCCTCTTCCTCCTCCTCCTCTTTCTCGTCCTTTCTGCAAACCTCATTCCCTTCTAGCACTAATGATGATGCCTGGTTGGCTAATGAGACGTCTGCAATAAAACAAATCAGATTCAGAGAGCACCAAGGACCCCACAGCCCTCCTCCTAGCTCTGATGATGTTACCTAGCTGGGTCATTAAACGTCTGCAAGGAAACCACCAAGCTCAGAGAACAACCAAAGATCCTTCACTTCAACCCCGAGCTACAAATATTTCCCTTTCTCGGAGCTTGCTTGGCCACACGACTCTGCAGTCTCCTTGGCAAGATTTCAGGATTAGTTTGCGCTTGCCTTCTTCCTGAGGTGGAAAGAAAAATCGCTGGATGGCGGTCACCCTGCTGATCTTGAGGCTAAGGCAGAATTAGAACTCGTGGCCTCTCAGTTTCTAACCCTGATTGGTTTAACTGGCTCTCTCCCTCTCTCTCTCTCTCACACACACACACGTACACACAAGATACACGGCAATGTAGTATATGTGCACCTTGGAAATGGTAGGGTTTCCTAAAAGCCTGAGCAGGGGTTTGGACTAGAAGACATCCAAGGTCCCTTCCAACTCTTGTTATTCATCGTACACAGATGCACAGAAATGCACGTGGACCGTATGTATACATACTCACACATCACCTTTTTACCCTTGAAAGTACTTTCCTCTTTTATGTACCTTAAGTACTTTGGGGGAGGCAGGGAATGGGGTGCTAGTGGATTCCATTCCACATCCTGAGTGGGCTGCAATTGAGGAATGATTTTACAGATTAACGCTATAGAGCCCTGCACACCAGAACAACTAGACACAAGGGAGAGTTTTTACCCGAACGCCATCACTCTGCTAAGCAAATAGTTCCCCAACACTGTCCAACTATTTACAAAGTCTGCACTACTATTACTATTAATCTCATCACTCCTTATCACCCATCCCCTCCCACTTGTGACTGTATGTCTGTAACTTCGTCACTTGTATCCTTACTATTTATATTGACTGCTTCCTAGTATGATTTGATTGCTTATTTGTACCCTGTGACTATTATTAAGTGTACCCGATGATTCCTGACTCTTGACAAATGCATATTTTCTTTTATGTACACTGAGAGCATTTGCACCAAAGACAAATTCCTTGTGTGTCCAATCACACTTGGCCAGTCAAGAATTCCATCTTTTATTCTAATTCTAATTCTATTCTTATTGTACCCTATGACTATTATTAAGTGTTGTACCTGATGATTCTTGACGAATGCATCTTTTCTTTTATGGACATTGAAAGGATATGAACCAAGACAAATCCTTTGTCTGTCCCATCACACTTGGCCAATAAAGAATTCCATTCTATTCTAACAGAGTTGGAAGGGATCTTGTAGGTCATCTAGTCCAACCCCCACCCCCACCCCCCAAAGCGGGATGTTTTGTGAAGTTGCAAGCATTTCCCAAATGTCATCCGTATCTTAACTCCGTGCTTGTTTGTGTTTCTCGCTGTGCAGAGACTATGGAAAGACATCAAGCACAAATATGAAGTCAAGCAGGACTGAGGTACGGCAAGCAACCCTGGATTCCGGTTGGCTCCTCTGCCATCTTCACCAACAGCCCTTTGGGTTTGTGGCCAGTTGTTCGTCCAGACGTTCATCCTCGTACGATGGCCCGGTGTGCGCTACTCCCAAGTGATGAAAAGATTCAAATGACTTTTTGGATTTTTCGCTGTGAAAGCAGCTTAATAAAATGCACTCTCCACAAGACAAGCGTATTTTGTACTATCTGTGTCACTTGGGAGTTTCAGAATGCTCAGGGGGGCCCATTTGGCAAATGCTGGGTGGGTTCTTCCCCCTCCCCCCCCCTTTCAATCCAGTCATCAGGCGGTGAAGTTGTAGCACAAGACGCCACAAAAGTTATAGACTTGCTTGTAGCTTTGGGTTGGAATGGCAGTTAGATATATCTACATGTGTCCTATTAGATTTCGATCTTCCCATTTCAAGGGTCCCTTTGTGTCACAGGTAATCCTCAACTTACAACTATTTGTTGTAAACAAATAGGAAACAGGAAACAAATGGGTAACAAAACTCTATACTTTTTATGATGGGAAATTGGGGCGGGCGGGGGTGGGTGGGTTGACAATTGAGGAAGAACAGAGGGGTTTGGAATCCGGTTCGTGTTGACATCCTGGCATCTTCAAGGCCGTTTACCCTGAGAGTGGGATCTCGCCAGCTCAAACACCAGCGTTTCCCAAAACACCTCGGTGCTGGATTGGCTACACAAGGGGGGAGGGGGGGCTATGGGGGCAGGGTTAGGGGGAACACCAGGGGGTTCTGTCTTGGTGTGCGGGAGCTTCAGGTTCCACCTGATTCTGCTCTAATCAGCACCTCTTAGTTAAAGTGCCCTCCCACTTCAATCAAATGGGAATCGAGGGTTTCACTTTCCTAGGAGACCAGATTGAGGCAGCCCTGACAGAGGCAACCTATAGGACAACTCAAAAAACAGCAAAAGTTTCCGGAGGAACCGTTTAAAGAAAAGCATTTCTCAAATTTCCACAAGTCGCTCAACGCAGCCCTATTGCAGGTCTGCAATTGCCTGTTCTTATGTGTGGATTTGTGTTTTCCGCCCTAGGAAAATGATCTTTGCAAAAGTCTCTCTCTCTCTCTCTCCAGGGGGGGTCAGGGGGGGACCTCCCTGAAAAAAGAGCAGTTCCAAACAAGCCTCCCTGGCGCGCCGCTGTTTCAAGACGGGATCATGCCTTTATTCCGCTTCCGGTCGGCCATTGCACGTCTGTTGTGATTCGCCCTCGTCCCCTTGCTGGCTTCTTTCTTCCGTCGCTCCTGGACTGTCTCTCGGCTTTGGCCGCGGCCCTTGGCAACGCCCGTCACAGCTCCTGAGTTATCTGGCTTTGGCCTGCAAGAGAAAAAAAAAAACGGACTGTGAACACCCACCAGCGAAATGTCACTGGGGTGACGTGATATTTGGGCTCCAGCATCTCGGGGGCTGCCCCAAAGAAGAGGGAGTCAAGCTCTTCTCCAAAGCACCAGAAGGCAAGAGAAGAAGCCACGGATGGAAACTTGAGGAGGAGAGAAGCAACGCAGAACAAAGGAGAAACTCCCTGATAGTGAGAAAAATTAACCCCGTGGAACTGTTTTGTCTCCAGAAGTTGTGGGTGCTCCCATCACTGGAGGCTTTTAAGAAGAGACAGGACAACCATTTGTCTAAAATGGCGCACCGCCTCCTGCTTGAGCAGGGGTTGGACTAGAAGACCTCCAAGGCCTCTTCCAGCCCTAGGTCCTAAAGACCCGGTGCCCTCTAATTGGGTGGGAACTGCCACTCCCAGACTACCAAGCCAGCTTGGCAAATCGCAATCCTAGGTTGGACGCCTGGAACTTGGCACGAAAATCCGGAGAAGGGGGAGGGGTTTGGGGTGGGGAATCCGTACCCTTTTCTTGCCAGGAAGGTCATCCGCCTGGCCTCGGCTCGCTCCCGCAGCACTGCTGGATCTTGAATGAAGTGGTCCTGTTAGCCAAATGAGAAGGAAGATCTTTTGAGAAGAAGGGATTCCATTCCTCCGCTGTCCCACAAAAATATCGGGAGCTTTTCCCGATGTGGGACAGCAACGGGGACATAGGTGCAATCCCGAACATGTGGACAGGAGAGAAACCTTTAGCACTTACAACCGAGAATTGTCTCCCGCAAAGTCCCACTCCCCTTTTGCTCCTCTTTATTCCTTATGGGAGGAGCCAATCACCGTCTACTTGACCCTTTGACCCTTGTTCCTTAACTGTTCCCTTCTCCTGGCAGCTCTGCGCATGTGCACATTGGAAACAGGCTCCAGCTGTTCTTCTTCCCCACTGATCTCTGACTCTGAAGGCAGCTGATAACTGTCAGGCAGCCCTGGCCCCGTCTCTGCCTCTGACACGCAGAGCACTCATCCGAGCCTTCCCCAGACTCCAGGACTTGCACATGTTCGTCCCCAACCTCCTCACTGTCTGAACCTGGGCCACATTTCCTCAGGTCGCAAAAGTTCTCACTCAAGGTAACTTGGAGTAGCTGCCAACTTCTGATCTCTTCCGCTCTCTCAGGAGCTGCCTCTCCTTTCTCCTGTTCGAACCGCAGGATTGCTTCACCACCTCTTCCCTCCCTCCAGAATTCCAGATGGCTCACCTTTGTTGCCTCTCTATCCTCCATCGCCTCTTCTTCATCCTCCTCGTCCTCCTGCTCCTCCTCTTCTTTGGGCCTCAGGACTTGAGGGATGGTGAACGGCCTTCAGGAAGATGGAACAGCCACACGGTGAGACTCATCAAGAGTAGACAACTCGCCACGGCCAATTGGCCCCAGCCAATTCACCACGAGCAACTCACACACACACCGCCATGGTGCAGGAAGCTAACTAGGCTACGCCCCCCCAGCTAGGGGTGGGATTCAAATTTTTTAACAACCGGTTCTGTGGGCGTGGCTTAGTTGGTGGACATGGCTTGGTGGTCATGTGACTGCCTGGGTGTGGCCAACTCAACATCACTCACATGGAGGCACGCATCTCCTCGCCTGGCCTCTCATGACTGGGGATGCCGCAACAGTCGTAAGTGTGAAAAATGGTCATAAGTCACTTTTTTCAGTGCCATTGTAACTTTGAATGGTCACTCCACACAAGCAAAGTACCAGCAAAGGAGGGAAAAAAACCTCCAGAGAAGTTCCTGAGACAGGAAGTCTAGTCCTGCCAAGAATGTAATCAGGGTTAACGGAGAGGCAGCTTCTGTAAGCAACACCAGAATGTTTCCTTCCTGCCTTCCTTACAGGATTAGGCCAGTAATTTCTTCTAACAAGCGGTTCTCTGACCTGCTTAGAAGGTTAACAACCGGTTCTAGCGAATAGGGGCGAACCTGTAGAATCCCACCCCTGCCCCCAGCCACCGGGCAGAGAACCCCTTGCTAAAATTTTTGAAGCCTACCCCTGGAACTAAGCACTGGTGCAGATGGACACTAGCTTACCTTCTGCTGATCAGCTCGTCGTCTGAGTCAGCATCGTTTGCTCCCACCTGGTTGCCGTCATAGGTGTCGTCGTATTCGTCCTCGTAGTCTTCCTGGGAGAAGAGGCGATCCCCGCTCACCACGGGCACCTCCTCAACAATGACGGAGTACTGGTTGTAGCGTTCCCTCTGCTCCTGCACCAGGCGCTTGTCGTTCAGCAAGCTTTTCGTGGTGGCTTTGTCGCTCCTGCAAACCATGGAGAGGAATACTGTTGTGATTCGCTGGCAGGTGGAGGGCTGAGGTCTCGGAGAGCGAGGACTCAGATGAGGGGCCTGCATGTGATGCAGGGATGGGGCCAGGACCATCAGGGAGTGGAGTGCTGCCTTTGGAAACTGTGGAGGCTGGCAGCAGTGAGGAAGAGGAGCCCGAGGAGCCTGTGCCCAGGGCTGCTTGAAGGAAAGAGCAGCTGCAGCAGCACAGGCGACTCGAGAGTAAGGCTGCAAGGTAATGGCCCCTCCTTTAAGAGATAAAAGACAGCCGAGAAACCGGAGTACTTTGCAGGAAGCAAAGAAGTTTTTGCACTCAAGCCTTGTAGACATTCGGAATATCTTTGTTGGTGTTTGGAGACTCTTTTGTGTTTGAAATATTTCTTGGTAACTTTATTTAGTGCTCTTGGCAACCTTGCACCACCTTGGCCAGGCTTGTTCTTATCAGAGACAATTAGTTTGAAACAGCCTTTTAACCAAGAAGGAACGCAATTTGCAGAGAAACATTAAAGGTTTTGCTTTTATCTCAATTTGGTGTTTGTTTACTTGGAACAAGGTTTTGGTCAGAACAAATACAAACAAAACTCGGGTACACAACTCGAGGTCTCGGGGATGGGAGGCTTCCTTTGAGTCGAACATTTGGCTTCTACCGATTGGAAAAGAAGAGCTCGGGGGACGAACTGTGGGCTCCTTGGTGCTGTGGTGAACTTGGCTGCTTTCTTGCAGACCTTTCGTTACCCAAATTAGGTAACATCATCGGTGCTACGAGGGAGTGGGGTTTGTGGAGAGGAGGAGAAGGAAGAGGAGGAGGAGGAGGAAAAGGAGAAAGAGAATTGTTGGGTACTTGGGGGGGTCTCTGAGCCTGACTGTTTTCTTGCAGACGTTTCATTACCCAACTAGGTAACATCATCAGTGCTAGAAGGCAGTGGGAAAGGAGAAGGAGGAGGGTACTCTCTGAGCTTGGTAGTTTTCTTGAAGACTTCTCATTACCCAACTACGTAACGTCATCAGTGCTAGGAGGGAGTGGGAGTTTTCCCTTTTCCCTGAGGATGTTACCTAGTTGGGGACGAGCTCAGGGTTCTGGCAGTTGAACTTCCCACACCTTAGAGCTGCTATGGGGGGAGGAACCCTGGATTGGAGGGGAGCAGCGCAAACTCACCGCTTGCCTTTCTGAATTCGAGAGACATCCACCACCTCCTTGCTGAAAACATCAAACTCGTCATCTTGGAAAACGTTGCACCGAGACGTGACAAGCGGAGTCGGGTCTGGTTTCACAGGCCTGGCAGGAACAGTTGTTTATTTTATTTTATTTTTTTTCTTAAAAGAACAGCAGCAACAAAAGTCTTCATCTCCAGAAATGCAAGACACAAATCTTTCAGGAAACACGCCCCCGTTTTTGGGCAGGAGTGTCACAAGGTGGTGGATCCCCAGGAGGAAGCAGGGATGGCTTAGTGGCCAGCAACTAAGACTAACCTGAGCACAACCAAGCCCCCACCTGAACAGAACACGCCTCCAGCCAATCAGAACACAGCCAGCCCCCCAACCAATCAGAACACAGCCAAACCCCCTACCAATGAGAACACACCCCCACCCAATCAGAACACAGCCAAGCCCCCACCCAATCAAGTCACACCCCCACTAGCAGTTAAAAGGAAGAAGTAGCTGCAAGCTCACATCACTCTGAGAAGCACAGAGCCGAAGACACAAGCCTGAAGATGATGAATGAGACTTCATCGAAACGTGGCCTAGATACTTCCAATCTTACGCAGGAGAAAACCCGAACAACCAAAGATCCACATATAAATACCCGCGAGAACCTCAGAAAATACACACACGCACACACATCTCAATATAATCTCCTTCCAACTTTACCTAGGCATGGTTCTGTCAAGCATCTGTATGGAGGCCCCCAACTTGTCCTCTAGAAGGTTGTTGATGACATGCTCCACGTTATAGTTGTACTCCTCCAAGCAGGCCAGGACGAAGCCTTCTCCAAGGTCAGGGAGCAGATCCTTCACCTGAGAGATCAGGGAATCCAGCTCTACTCCAGAGACGGGAGCTACGGGAGCTGCAGCTGCTCCAGCACACTAGACAGATCCAATCAATAAGCCATGTTACATACACCGCACGAATCAGCTGAGACGAAAAAGGCAGACATATAGGACTGGGCGGGGGCAGCTGATCGTCACAGCTTAACCGGTCCAAACCAGCAGCATCCCACTTCTAAGAAGAGCCTAAATCAGCCAAAAAGCTGCCATCTTGGCTGCAGGCTGCGGCTGTGCTCCAAACACTTACCTCCAGGTGATCCTGTTCCTCAAAGTGTTCCGTCTGTTCTGAGGCACTGGGGACCGTCACGGCCCCGGTTGCGGTTTCATAGACAGGTGGACCTTGGACCGTTTTTCTCCTTCTACCTGTTTTGTCCCAGGCACTTTCCACAGCTTGCAAAATGTAAGATGTTCGAGTTTCGTCTCTGTCCAATGGTGTCAAGGGCAGATTCCCGATTCTCCATAGTGACAGAACATTGGACAACGATAGTGCTTAGACCTATAGGCCGCTTTATAGTGCTTTCCAGCCCCCTCTAAGTGGTTTACAGAGTCAGCCTCTTGCCTCCCAACCATCTGGGTCTCCTCATTTTAATGGCCTCGGAAGGACGGAAGGCTGAGTCAACTTTGAGCCGGTCAGGATCGAACTGCTGGCAATGGGCAGAGTTTGCCTGCAATGCTGCGGTCTAACCCCTGTGCTTCCGGGGGGAGGGGGAAGGAAGGAAGGAAGGAAAGAGAAGAATTGAAAGATAAAGAGAAAGGTTATAAGGGAGAAAAGGAGGAAGGGGGGAGGAAGGAAGGAAGGAAGGAAGGAAGGAAGGAAGGAAGGAAGGAAGGAAGGAAGGAAGGAAGGAGAATTGAAAGAGATAAAAGAGAAAGATTATAAGGAAGGAAAGGAGGAAGGGAGGGAGAGGAAGGAAAGAAGAAGAATTGAAAGAGATAAAGAGAAAGATTATAAGGGAGGAAAGGTGGGAGGAAGGAAGGAAAGGAAGGATGAAGGAAGGAAGGCAGAACAATAACAATAGCTTTTATATACCACTTCACGGTTCTTTCCAGCCCTCTCTAAAGCGGTTTACAGAGTCAGCCTCTTGCCCCCAACAATCTGGGTCCTCATTTTACCAACCTTGGAAGGAGGGAAGCTGAGTCAACCTTGAGTGGGTCAGGATCGAACTGCTGGCAGTGGGCAGAGTTTGCCTGCAATGCTACCCCCCCAGGGCTGTAGCTCTGTTGCTACTGGTAGTTCTCGACGTACAAACAGTTCCTTTAGTGACGGAAGTTACAACAGCACAAAAGTGACGTATGGCCGTTTTTTTTCACCCCGGTGACCATTGTAGCATCCCCACAGTCATGTGATGGAAAGGGGACAGGAGAACTGAACATTCACACTGGTGCCAAAGGATACAGCACTGAAGAGGCTTGTTGGAGGAGGCTGACATCATCTGCCAGAGGGAAAAGCTCGTCGTAATCGCGGAGAAACCTGAAAACAGAGAGATGCAAATCCCATGATTTGTAAGGATTAACAGAGTTGGAAGGGGCCATGGAAAGGTCTTCTAGTCCACCTCCCTATGTCATTTCAGACGAATTGCTGTCCAGTTTCTTCTTAAAAACCTCCAGAATAGAATGGAATGGAATATAATAGAAATAGAATACGAGTAGAGTAGAATAGAATAATAAAGAATAGAGTAGAATAGAATAATAAAGAGTAGAATAGAATAGAATAGAATAGAATAGAATAGAATAGAATAGAATAGAATAGAATAGAATAGAATAGAATAGAATAGAATCTGGAAGGGACTTTGGAAGTCTTTTAGTCCAGCCCCCTGCTCAAACAGGAGAACCTATACCATCTCAAACAAGGGACTGTTCAGTCTCCTCTTAAAACCTTCCAGTGTTGGAACATCCACAATTTCTGGTGGCAAGCCGTTCCACTGGTTAATCGTTCTCACTGTCAGGAAATTCCTCCTTATTTCTAGGTTGCTTCTCTCCTTGGTTAGTTTCCACCCGTTGCTTCCTGTCCTGCCTTCTGGTGCTTTGGAGAATAGCTCGACTCCCTCTCCCGTTTTACGAACCGAGCCTTTTTTTAATCCACTGGATTGCATACATCTCAGAAAAGGGATTCCTCTCATTGGATTAAGGATGTGGCGTAGACGCAGCCTGAAACCTGAAGCGTGGTAAAATTTGCAGATTACAGTGTTCCAGAGTTGCGCCAAGCTCTCTCACCTCGTCTCCTGAAGCACGGAGGTGAAAATCTGCAGGAACTCTTCTATGTACGCCTGGATGTTGTCGCAGCTGCAAGAACAAGGTTAATTGTTGCAGATGATCTGTGAAAATGATACGGGCAGAAAATCCAGGTTTGCCTGTTTCTAAGGCTTTCGGGAAAGGGGGACACTAATTCTAAAATGGGGGTAAGTTCTGCTGCTGTTTCCCCCCCCCCCACCCCAACTGCTAAACTGATCTATGAAGTCACTTCAGGCCTTGACTACAACTTCCAGAATCCCCAGCCGCACTGGAGGGAGCGGTTTGCTCGGCTTATTGGTTACAGTCAATATCCCAATTCTATATGGGAGTGTTTGGGACACAAAACGTAAGAACAGAATCATGGCATTGGAAGGGACCTTGGAGGTCTTCTAGTCCAACCCCCTCATCAGGCAGGAAACCCTATACCATTTCAGGCAAATGGTTGTCCAATCTCTCCTTGAAAACGTCCAACCCTAACCCTAACCCGTTCCACTGATTAATTGTTTTCACTGTCAGGAAATTCCTCCTTGGTTCTAGGTTGCTTCTCGCCTTGATTAGTTTCCATCTGCTGTTTTCTTGTCCTGACTTTGGAGAAAAAATTGATCTCCTGTTCCTGCGGCAGCTCTTTTAAGTGTTGCAAGACTGCTATGTCTCCCGCGAGGCTTCTCTTTTGGAGAATAAGTTAGTCCCTTCTTCTTTGTGGTAGAAGAAGATATTGGAAGACTGCTACCATGTCACCCCTAGTCCTTCTCTTCGTTAGGCTAAGCCGAGGGTCTTCGCACTTGGCAAGTTTAAGACTTGCGGACATTCCACTCCCAGAATTCCTGAGCTCACCTGGACTGGAGGAGGAATTCTGGGATTTGAAGTCCACAAGTTTTAAAGCTGTCCATGCTTGAAGACCTCTGGGCTAAGCATTAACGTTAGTTCCCCTTAGCCGCTCATCGCAGGATTCGGCCTTATTCTCTTCGTTGCTCTTTTCTGCGCTCTTTTTAGGGCCTCCATATCTGGCAAGATGGGGAAATACCTGCTTTCCAAAATGGGCTGAAGGCACAGCTGGTGGACCACCATATGGAAAATCTCCACCATCTTCTTCCGAGAGTGACACAGCCTCCTCCATAAGTCCGACAGCACTCTAAAGGGCAGAAAGAGGATCCACACAGTCGTGGACATGACCGCAAAAAGAACTTCGCGGCATTAATGGGTAGGAGAACCTGATCAAAATGTGTGCCCACCACCACCACAGGGGTGGGATTCTACCGGTTTGGATGCTAAATTGGCATCTGGTTCGCCGAACCGGTAGTTGAACTGACCAGCTGGCTGCGGAAGTACCGGAAGTCCGGAAACGGGCCTGTTTCTGCCTTCCGGAGGGCCTCCAGAGCCCGGGGGAGGCCGTTTTCGCCCTCCCAAAGGTCTGAGGGAAGCCTCCGGACCCTTGGGAGGGTGAAAAATGGCCCTTCTGGAAGTTCCGGTAGGCCACACCCATCGTGGCGATGCCCACCCAGTAGCTGGTCAATAAAACAGTTGCTGGGAGTTTTGAATCCGACCCCTGTCGTTGTCACCGTCGTCCGTCCCCCGCCCCCCCCCCCAAAAAACAAAAAAAAAAAAAACCCAGCTGGCTCAAGCAGATTTTTGGTACCCTTCAAAGCCAGGCAGAGAAAAAAAAAAAAACGTCAGAAAGGATGAAAAACGAGGCGCTCGCTCCAAACCACAGACCTGCTATTTTCGGGGTGCCGTTTCTTGATAGCAGATTCCAACTCGGGGATCACCATCTCGTAAAAAGCAGCCAGCCTGCCAACCCAAGGAACAAAGGAGTGAGTGGGCTTTTGTGGAACGGCCAGTCAAAATGGCTGGAAGGAGTGGGTGGGGAGGAGAGAGAGGGGGGAAAATGTGAAGACGGATCTCGGAAGACGCTGGGAAAACTAAGAGCGCAGCTAGCTCTACAGGCAGCGAGGTTCTGGGTACCTCCTCCTGAAGACACATCTCGGCAGGCAAAGAAGAGCAAGCTTCAGATCAGAGGTGTCCAACTTGGGCCGCTTTAAAGACTTGTGGACTTCAACTGTCAGAATTCCCAAATTTAAGAACTTGTGGACTTCCATTCCCAGAATTCCCCACCAACTTTAAGAACTTGTGGACTTCAACCCCCAGAATTCCCAAATTTAAGAACTTGTGGACCTCAACTCCCAGAATTCCCTACCAAATTTAAGAACTTGTGGACTTCCATTCCCAGAATTTCCTACCAAATTTAAGAACTTGTGGACTTCAACCCCCAGAATTCCCCAACATCTTTAAGACTTGTGGACTTCAACTCCCAGAATTCCCAAATTTAAGAACTTATGGACTTCCATTCCCAGAATTCCCCACCAACTTTAAGAACACGTGGACTTCCATTCCCAGAATTCCCTTCCAAATTTAAGAACTTGTGGCCGCCTTCGACTCCCAGAATTCCCCACCCTTTAAAGGGGCTGCCTACGAAAAAGCTTTGGAAGGACATCTGGGAAACTCACAGCTTGGATACGTTCTCAAGCGCGCCCCTCATATCGGATACAAAACACCCCAGCGGCCTAAATGAATACCTGAAACAAAAATCGTGCTTCTGAAAAGTCTGGCAAGCCGAGGGAAAGATATCGAGGAAGGCAAACAGGGTGATGCAGCTGTCGCAGATGTACAGGACAATATCTTTCAGCTCCTGGGAAGAGAAAGAAAAGAGGCATTTCCAGGATTTGGGTTCCAAATATTGCCCTCTCCCCTCTTTGGAAGAGCTTTATAGCTCCCACTCCCTTAAGAAAGTTCGAAACAATCCACTCAAAAACATGAAGGTTCCATTGTGGTTCTTTGCGTTTCCTTGGTGAGTTTGGTTTGTCCTTGTTTGTTCCCGTGAAATTGTCAAAAGGAAAAAAATATATATATATTGTGGTTCTTGTGGCTCATTCAAGCGTTTCGGGCTCGCTCTTTGACCTCAAAGAAATCTTGTCTCTTTAACTTCTGAAACGCTCGCAGCCTGCGTGCATCGTTCTGCGACGTTCTTTGGGAGCAAAACGACCCTTTTTGCAAAGTCTTTCGATAAATCTGCACTATGCAGTGAGATCTTAGACGTGGACGGAGACCGGAACGGGAATCGTTGGGTTGAAGAAGAAAAAACTGACTAAGCACATGTGATGGGGAGAAAATGCCTCACCCTTTGACTATATATAGAATAACAGAATTGGAAGGGACCTTGGAGGTCATCTAGTCCACCGTCCACCCCTGCCCAAGCAGGAGACCCTACACCGTTTCTGACAGGTGGCAGTCCGGTCTCTTCTTGAAAGCCTCTGGTGATGAAGCTCCCAAAACTTCTGACCCAGTCACAGGATGGACAAGAGGAAGAATGACAAGTTGGGACAGGTAGCAGGCTTGAAGGGAAAGGGTTTGAGATGGGGGAGAGGAAGACAGCCTCCCTGCCGTTGGGGGTGGGTGGGTCCTCACCTGCAAAGGTAGCCCCTTTGGAGTCATCCTGACCCATTCCTCCAGCTTCTGTGGACTACCTGAAGCCTCTTCGCCTTGCAAGCCACAGGCATGAAGGATGTTGCTGAAAACCTGGAAGGCAAAGGACAGACAGATAATGACAGAAGAGAATATTGGTAGCTGAGGGTTGAATTATGGGATCCTTGGGTGCTCTCTGAGCTTGGTTCTTTTCTTGCAGGCGTTTCACTACCCTACTAGGTAACATCAACAGTGCTAGAAGGGAGTGTGGTTTGTGGAGAGGAGGAGGAGGAGGAGCATAACTAGCAGGTATTATATGTTGTCTCAGAGTAGCTCTCAAATATCCCCAGAGAAGCAAACCGACCTGAAGAATCGTAGGCATGGTTTCATCCAAATCGTTGAAGTAATTTGACTGTTGGGTAAAGATGTTTCCTGAAGACAGGAAAGAGAGGAAAAAGAGAGAGAGAGAGAGAAAGAAAAGGCTAGTTAAATGATCAAAGGTTTCACATTAGCTAGGAGCTGAAGTGGTTTCACGGAGCAAGGAATACCGAATACATATTCTGTATAACTTCTCAGAGCTGAAGAAGCTCCTTGGATGGGAAGCGAAATGCCTTCAAAGAAAAACTAGAAAGTCCACTTGCCTCTTGAAAATAAAAAGAAAAAAGCACCTTTGGGACAACAATGACCTGGACGACTGAGAATCTCCCTAGATATCTGGATTCTGTCGTGTGAACCCAATCAAGAGTTACTTACTCGCTAACAACTCAGCGCAATCACCGTTTAGCCGTGGTGAGTGAAGAGGCTGTTTTGGAGCAAGCATTCTGGGGAAAGGTGTCAATATTGAATCCAGCCAGGTCATGAGTTGAAACCATGAATACAGAATAACAAGACATGGAAGGGACCTTGTAGGTCATCTAGTCCAACCCCCCTGCCCAAGCAGGCAACTCTACACTGTTTCTGACAGACGGCAGTCCAGTCTCTTCTTTTTAAGCCTCCAACGATGAAACTTCTGAAGGCAAGCTGTCCCAAAAACCTGCCAAAAACCCACCCTCTTTTCCTCATACCAAGATGTAGACTTGCATTTCAGAGACAAAACAAAGCAAAATTAGAATCAGGTCATTTTCAAGATTGGCATTTAAACATAGCAAAAAAAACCAAAACACCTCTATTTAAGTTTCTTGGGCTTGCTTGTTTGGTTGAAGAAGGAAGCACCTAAGCCTGCAGACTCCCGAGAGAGATGGAAGCAGACTTCCAAAAATGAGCAACATTATCTGATGTTTGACGCATGACTGAACACATTTTTGAACAGTACTTTGAAAATCCTGCTCAGCATTAATTCATCTCAAGGTAGGGAGCTAAACAAATAATTGAAGGGACTAAGGTTGTTTCTTTAGTTCAGTGAGTGATAGCCAAATATTCGGTCCCGCTGAACTGAATAAATCTTGCATTCCACTGAGCGATAGATTTTTGTTTTGTTTTTTTAAATGATGGCTGGATTTAATTTTCATCAGGATATTCCACAAGGTGTACAAAACCCTTATTAAACTAAGCAAATGTATTCACTGGGCCAATAAATTGCAGGCATGAAGCTGCTTTCCAGGATCAGTACAGATAGGTACATAAAAAAAAAATGTAATTACGCTCTAAAATCATCTCAATTTAGGGAGCCAAACAAATAATTGGAAAGAGCAAGGTAGCTGCTTTAATTCAGTGAGGGATATCCAAATATTCAGTCTCACTGAACTAAGCAAGCATGCGTGCTATTAAGCTGCAGGGTTTTTCCTTTTGTTTTTGAACGGTGTCTGGAGTTTAATTTTTATTAGAAGATTCCAGACGGTGTACAAAAATCCCTGTTAAAGCAAGCAAACATACACTGGGCCAACCTATTCAAGGTGAGAAGCCGGCTTTCAGCGATCAGTACAGATCTTTGTTGTTAGTTGCAAAATCGTGTCCGACCCATTGCGACCCCATGGACAATGTTCCTTCAGGCCTTCCTGTCTTCTTCTGGAGTCCATTGAAGCTCACGCCGACTGCTTCAGGGACTCCATCCAGCCCCCACCTTCTCTGCCGTCCCCTCCTCCTCCTCCTCCTCCTCTTCCTCCTCCTTCTTCTTCTTTTGCCTCCATCGTTCCCAGCATTCTGCTCTTCTCCAAGGAGTCCTTCCTTCCTTCTCATGAGGTGGCCAAAGTCTTTGAGTTTCATCCCCAGGATCTGACCTTCTAAAGAGCAGTCAGGGCTGGTCTCCTCTAGGACTGACCAGTTGGATCGCCTTGCAATCCAAGGGACTCTCTGGTGCCTTCTCCCCCAGCACCAGAGTCCAAAGGCCTCCGTTCTTTGGGTGCTCAGCCTTCCTTATGGTCCCAAAGCCCTGCATTGCAACCGGGAAAACCGTAGCCTTGACTCTACGTGCATGATTAACGTTCTATTTGGCACGACAGCTCAGATTATCAGACTAAACCATCAGTGCGTTTTCAGGCCAATTTTGTAAAGAGCCAGCTCTCTGCTCTTGGGATGGACAGATATTGACGTTGAAGCTTAAATACTTCGGACACCGGATGAGAAGAGAGGGCTTCTTGGGAAAGGCCCCGATGTTAGGGAAAAATGGAAGGCAGAAGGGGATGGCAGAGGGAAGGGGAGATGGTTAGATGGCATTATCGACGTAAGGAACGTGAGTTTGGGCATGGCGCGCAAAGGGACCTAGTGTGCTATGGTCCGTGGGTTCATGAGTCGGACACGACATAGCGACTGAACAACTCAAGCCCTCTGGAAAAGGCCCTCCGGGCTGGGATAGGTGGAAAGAAAGAGAAGGATGACCCATCCACCCTGTTTAATTCTGCTCCTACTATGGGGAGGCAACCTACCCTGTTTCTCTGAAAATAAGACCCAACTGGACAATAAGCCCTAGCATGGTTTTTCAGGATGCTCGGAATATAAGCCCTGCCCCGAAAACTGCATTTCCCCGAAAATAAGACCTAATGTGTCTTTTGGGGCAAAGAATTAATATAATATCTTAATGTAATTAAAATTAATTAATATCTTATTTTTGGAGAAACACGGAATTTGTCTCCGCATGGAATTCCATGCCTCTTATTCTATTAATGACTATTTGCTTAGCTTGGTCAAAGCCTAGAGATGTTTAAAAAAAAAAAACCAGCTTATGGGAACCATCAAGATATGACACACGTTTGATTGCACTGTGAGTTATGCCGTGCTTTTAGGCCAATATGTGTTCTCCCCTTATTAGAGAGATTACCAGGGAGGGCAGACAATTTTTTATGTAGGCTATCTCCTTCCGGGACTTAAACCCAGCTAACACGCTGGCAGTAGCAAAAATTCTGTGCAGCTGCAAATGACCACAAGGAAAATTCAATTACAGAATTAAAAATGATTACATGTACCGATTTTTTGTAACTCTAACAATTTTCAGAGAATTGATATTTACACACACGCTTATCAGCTCTCCCATCATGTAAACAAGGGCAAGAGCTACACCGTTTGATGCTATGAAGGACGACCAGAAGTCAAGGGGTGAGGTTCTCATTTTACCCACCTCGGAAGGACAGAAGGCTGAGTCAACCTTGAGCTGGTCAGGATTGAACTCCGGGCAGTTGGCAGTTAGCTTGCAACAGCACTTAGACTTATATGTCACTTCACTGCACTTTCCAGCCCCCTCTAAGTGGTTTATAGAGTCAGCCTCTTGCTCCCAACGATTTGGGTCTCCTTATTTTACCCACCTCAGAAGGAGGGAAGGCTGAGTCAACCTTGAATGCACACATTATGTCTTAATTTTAGCATAAGTGCCTTGTGTGCGTGTGTGTTTGTTGGTGTGTTAACTTGTTACATAAAGACTTACTCACTGCTACTTCGTACAGGAGGATTTAAAGCTGGCAAACTGCTTTGATAAACAAGGGGAGGGTTTAAAAAAAATGCATCTAGTATATTTCGGGTAGATCAGAGATCTGTTTTAAGAGATGCTCCCCCTCGCTCCCCATCCTGTGAACTAACCAATCATCTTCTGGAGTAAGGAGCCATTGCCTTTTCCAAACAGCACGCACAGATCCAAGATCTTGGGAATGTCGAATAAGAAGTTATTGTAAAGGATCTCTCCAAATACTGATGGTGTGATGAAATGATCCTGCAGGAGAAAGGAAGGGAAGAGAGAGAGAGAGAGAGAGAGAGAGATTGGAAGACATTTATTGACAGCTGCCAAAATGGTCTCTCTTGTAGTGATGAGTGTAGGACAATGTCTACTCAACGGAAAAGAATATTTGCAGCACAGGGATTGGACTGTGGGGTCTTTGGTAATACCTGAACTGGGTGGTTTTCTTTGCAGATGTTTCGTTACCCAACTAGGTAACTCCATCAGTGCAACGGAGAGTGGGGGTATGCTCCTGAGCAATGTCTGCAAAACAACATCTGAACTCAGAGAACACCAAGGGTTCCACAGAGTAAGAGAATATTGGTGGCTCAAGGTTGAACTGTGGAGTCGTTGGTGCTCTTTGGAAAATTTCTTGCAGGGATTTCATTAACCAATTAGATAACATCAGGAGGAGGAGGAGGAGATGATGATTATTGACTATGAAGTCCTTAATGTTCTCTGAGCTTGTTTTCTTGTACATGTTTTATTACACAAGAAGGCAACATCTTCAGTGCTAGGTAATAGCACTGATGATGTTACCTAGTTGGGTAATGAAACATCTACAAGAGAACAAGCAAGTTCAGAGAGCACGAATGGCCCCACAGCCATCTTCTTCCTCCTCCTCCTCTTCTTCCTCCCACTGATGATGTTACCTAATAGGGTAATGAAACATCTATAAAAAAAAAAAAAGCAAGCTCAGAGAGCACCCACAGTCTTCCTCCTCCTAGCACTGATGATGTTAGCTAGTTGGGTGATGAAACATCAGCAAGCAAACAACCAAGCTCAGAGAGCACCGAGGAGAACAAGGCTGCCACTGTAGTCAGAGGAAGCAACATGTCTGTCAGCACAAGGCCGGAGACCTCTCCAAGCATTCCGTGAATCGGACGCCTCTTCTACAACCACCCTTTCGATTGGAACAAAGCAATTTGAAGGACTCTTTGGGGTTGATTACCGTGGAATTAGAAATTACATGCTTCCACATGTCTCCGAGAGAGCCCTCGGAGTGGTTGCGTGACTAATTCGTAAAACAATAATTGACAGAAATGATCAAACATGCGAAGGGCCGGTCTTTGGGGAAAAGCCTTTGAACTTTTCCAAAACAAGGCTCAACACCCGAAGGAAGGTTTTTTTTTTTTTTTCTCAGAAGGGTAAACAGAAAGCTGTCCTTCCTTCACCCCTCCTTCCTCCCCACACCGCCACCCCCTTATCCAAACAAACACGTCTAGGTTGTATGTTTTCAAGTTGTGTTTTTTCTAAAAAAGGAGGAGGAGGGGAAAAGAGGAGGAGGAGGAGAGGAAGAGGAGGAACAACAACATACATTTGGAGCTCAATTGTGGTCGTAAGCCGAGGACATTGAATGATCACCCTAGTGAAGCTTCATCCTCCATCACTTCCTTATTTGAGCATTATCCCAATTGTATCATATTTTTCGAGGAGGAGGAAGAGGAGGGGAAGGGGAAGAAGGAGGAGGAGGAGGAAGAGAAAGAAGAGGAAGAGGAGGAGGAGGAGGAAGAATTATTTATTATTATTATTATTATTATTATTATTATTATTATTATTATTATTATTATTATTATTATTTACTTTGGATTCCTTGTGGGTGGACATCCGGAGGAAGGTTAGGAAAACGTTCCGGTGAAGATGCTTCTCGAGCTCCTTCACCTCGGCAGGGAGGTCCGTCCTGGTGTCGAACTGGCGGGGGGCGTGGCGCAGGTACGAATCCAGGCATTTCTGGAGCGACTCGTCAAAAATGACCTGGTGGGAGAAAGCAAAGCCTTCCTAGGTAACCCCACCAGTGCTAGGAGGGTGTGGGAGCTTTCCCTTCTAGCACTGATCATGTCACCTAGTTGGGTATGAACCAGGGGGAGGAGGAAGAGGAGGAAAGAGAAGGAGGAGCACTGTGGGGTCCTTGGAGCGCTCTGAGCTGGCTTGTTTTCCTGGAGATATTTTATGACCCAAACTAAGTGACATCATCAGTGCGAGGAGGAGGAGGAGGAGGACGACTCTGGGGTCTTTGGTGCTCCCTAAGCTTCGTGGTTTTCTCCCAGACATTTCATGACCCAACTAGGTAACACCATCAGTGTTACAAGGGAGTGGGGTTTAGGAGGAGGAGGAGGAGGAGGAGGTGGTGGTGGTCCTTGGTGCTCTCTGAGCTTGGTGCTCTTCTCACAGACATTTCATTACCAAACTGGACAACGTCATCAGTGCTAGAAGGGAGTGGGGTCTGCAAAAAGGGAGAAGAGGAGGTCTGGGTGTGTGTGTGTGTCATGAAACATCTGCAAGAAAACACAAAAGTTCAGACTTACAAGGGATGTAAGTCTAAGTGCTCTTGCCAGAACAGTCCAGGCTTCCAAGAGGCCAACTAGGAGTTGGGAAGGCTGGGAAGCACCCACAACCCTGGGAGAGAAAGTCTTCTATCGTTCTCTCTCTTTTCTTTCCCACCTTTTCTCATTTACAACGACAAACCACCACCACCACCGCCACAAACAGTACCTGGCACCAGAATTTATCATGGGGCAGAGCCAGGAGCCAATCCAGATCACGTGCAATGAATCTGGCTCGTTCCAAAAACTCCTCCACCAGGGCCGGATCTTCGGTGCCCGGGAGGGGCTTGTACACCACAAAAGACCGGTCTGTTTTATTTCGGGGGTGCTGAAAGACAAAAATGGGGTGAGGAGGGAAGGTCAGGAGCCCCAAGACAAAATGGCAGGCCTTGGGCCTGCTTTCTCGGTGGTCTCAAGAGAGCATTTCACTGGCAAAGTCGTGTTTGCTCTTTTGGCAGATGCTGGCCTGCTGCCCCTCTGCCCAAGGCCCTGCCGATTAACATTTTAAGGTTACAGATGAACAGAGTTGGGAGGGACCTGGTAGGTCATCTAGTCCAACCCCACCCACGCGCCCAAGCAGTAGACCCTACACCGTTTCTGACAGATGGCAGTCCAGTCTCTTCTTGAAAGCTGCTGGTGAGGGAGCTCCCACAACTTCTGAAGGCAAGCTGTCCCATTGAATACAGAATAACAGGATTGGAAGGGACCTTGGAGGTCATCTAGTCCAACTCAATGGCGTGGGGGGGGGAGCCAGATTCACTTAACAACGGTGGTGAGAAAGGCTGCAATGTAGGGCACAACTCCCTTAACAATTGAACAACGGAAACTGTTGGGCTACGCTGCAGTCGTAAGCCAAGGACTACCTGTGTTTACGTCCGGGAATGTCAGCTCAAAACCCAAGAGAATTGAAGACTCCATATTCCATGAGGGTTTAACAAACTGGGAGCTGGCAACGGCGACTATGAATCTGTGTCCCTGGAAATACAGCTACCTGATTGTCCCTTCCTGGTATTTTTAACTTGGTGGCTTCTCTTCAGATGGTTTTGGCAGCTCCCCCCAAAATTTATGGCTGTCTCTGAGGCAGCCTGGAGGAGCCCCCTTCTGAAGCCCCCGAGAGGCTAGAGAAGTCAACAGAACATACAGTAAATTGCCCTTTCGATGAATGGCTCCTCAGTCTGCAGCCTGCAAAACAACTTCGGCGAGGACACTGGAGTGTTTTCCAGGTTTGTAAGCAAGGTTTCACTTTTTCCTGAGCCTTATCCAGCACAAATGTACATCAGAGCCACAGAGACGATGCTTTGCAGCTGGTCCTGTCCTGTTTTGCTTTGTTTTTTTTTTTTTTTTCAAAAGCCGTGCCTAACGAGCGAAGCGGATTGCCATTTGTTTGGCAGTATATCAAGAGTTGGAAGGGACCTTGGAGGTCCTCTAGTCCGACCCCCTGCTCGAGCACGAGACTCCATACCATTTTGGACAAAAGGTGGCCCAATCTCCTCTTGAAAAACCTCGGACTTCTGGATACGAGCTGATCCACTGATGAATTGTTCTGACTGTCAGGAAATTCCTTAGTTCTAGGTTGCTTCTCTCCTTGGTTAGTTTCCATCTGTTGCTTCCTGTCCTGCCTTCGGGGGCTTTGGAAAATAGGTTGATCACCTGCTTTTTGGGGTAGCCCCTCAAATATTGGAAGGCTGCTGTCATGTCACAACCCCCCCGCCCCCCGAATCTTTTTATTTTCACCAGACTTGGCGCAAGACAGAATGACAGATAAGATAGAGGCAGATGATATAGATGGATGGATGGATGGAAGGAGGGAGGGAGAAAGAGAGATGATAGATAATTGGATGGATGGAGAGAGATGATGGATGATAGATAATTGGATGGATGGATGGAGAGAGAGATGATAGATAGATAGATAGATAGATAGATAATTGGATGAAGATGATAGATATAGATAGATAGATAATTAGATAGTTGGATGGAGATGATAGAGATAGATAGATAATTAGATAGTTGGATGGAGATGATAGAGATAGACAGATAGATAGATG